>CM061920.1:193145527-193228652 GCA_031002005.1 Vandiemenella viatica
TGAAGGCCACAAGTTCCACCTTCGCCGTACATCCCACCGAACATTGTGGGTGACGGTCACACGGACTAGTATGTTAGATGAGCACGATTACCAATCGATTATTTTCACCTAGAACACAGTAGATTGTATTTCTTGGTAAACTATTACGTCTACCACACACACACTACTTGTTTACCGCGACCGTTTAGCTAGCTTCGGTTATAACTTCACCAGGAAACGTAAACTACCAGGAAGTTGTTGCTCCGAGAGCTCGCTACAGACTGTGTTTCTGTCTTCTTATTTTGTAGAATTAGGTTTGTTGTAAATTTGTTTCCTGTAGAGTTTTGAAAGCTACAGATCATCATTGATACACTATTCTATTTTTATTCACGTTTGTACAATACTCCAATGTCTCCCTATACTGTTTAATAAAATTATCCCTGTATACCTCTTACACTCACTGGGTGATGCTACTCACATGCATAAATAATAGTTCCTAAATTTTCCCATCTAAAACTTCTATAAATTTCAAACAGTCCTTTTACTTTTCTAGTAAGGATAATATTTTAACATCCTGAACTTAGAAACAGTCTTCAAAATTAATAGTGTGACCATATCCTGGTTAATGCCGAATGGATTTAAATGTAGGGTCCATGATGAATTGAATTTTCTGTGAGTCTGATTTTAGAAAAGTTTCATTTCATTCAATAAGAGTTGTAATCAGCCCGTGGTGAGATAGTGTCATTATTAATATGCTTTATATGATCCAGAGATTTCCTTGCCATGCGCACTGCGTATCGAGTGTTAGCATTAGACTACTATCAACATTATCTCACCGGCTCGAGCGCCCGCATTTGTCTTCAGTCCTAGCTGCAGTACCTACTGCGACTTTCGATTGTGTTAAATTTACTTCCTCGCCTCTAGCTTCCCGTTCCTTCCATTTGTTTCTAACTGCTCTATATGCTCCATCATTAACTCCCAAACCCAGTGGTGAAGGCATCATTTGCTGATTTCTCGGATGTTAAGGATTTGGTTGAACTCGTGATTAAAAATATCAGGTCGGACACTTTCTCTCCACAACTCAGTCGACAGCAGAGGCCACTTCCGCCTGTGGTTCGATCGCTTTGAGGCACAACCCACCCGCTGGGAGGATAATGTACTTCCACTTTCCTCTGTGCAATAAATATATATAACAAGTCTTGCTGTGGAAAGCTGCTTGAATGCAATATCACTGCCAAAAAGAGTAGCCGAATAACATATAACTTAATAAAACTGGTTTTCAATATATAAAATGAAAGAATACGGATCTGTAATGTGGAAAGGGTTATTTATAAAGTGGTAACTGAAATATGGCTAACAGTTTGTGACGTGTGTTTATGAGAAAAGTAACGAATGTCCTAGTAATCGTTTATGTTATTAACGGAACATCGTCTAAAATCTGCAGTGTTAGGTACGCCGCAAGCCAGAGATGAATCAGGGCACATTTTATTCATTTTATCCATTCTATCTCTCAGTTTCCGCATTGCTTAACTACTGTAACTAAATATGGACGACTCCACTGAATGCTGCTTTAACATGTTATTGCTATCCATATACTATAGGATGTGTCTAGCCACTTAACATTTTCAGCTCCTAAAGACTTTTGTCTCATAAACATGGTTTTTAATTTCTTTACATCATTCTGTAAAAAATTCTACAAATTTCTTCTCTCTAATCTATCAAAGTTAACAACCTTCAGAAAATTTCAGTGCGCTATATATTTAATTTTGAAAGCTTCTTTATGTTCGTTTCGGCCTACTAGTTCTGTGCGAAATCTTCGTTTGGCTTTGAAATCTGTTTGGTTGTGTACACGCGTTACGACTAGATTTGATAGCGCCAGAGGTCACATACAGCTTAGCGTGGAATCGTTCTGACGTAGTTCATAATACACAGCAGGCAGTGCTGCAGGTTAATGTCGGGTTCAGGGTCTATGAAAATCCCCGCGGATACAGGGATACGATCCGGGGATTTCTAGATCTCCAGTCAGAAGCTTTCATCACGAGTCTGTTTTATTATTTTCGTATTATAACTAAGTCCCTATTCTCAGACATACATGTTTCAACTTTCATAAATACTATAAAGCTAAAAATTTTATTTACTGAGCCTAGAGAGTTAATGGTAACGCTTGATCTTGTTTGGCAGTTCAGATTTGGGTTTTCCATGGCTTTACGAAATCATCCCAGGAGAATGCCGGGACGGTTCCGTCAGCTAATTCGTTCACTGCCCATAATTCCATTCCACCTCTAATGACCTTATATCGAGCAGTAAAGTCACAAGAAAAAAATTACCTGCTTGAAATATCATACTGCAATTATATACTTATTTGTCGTTTTCGCCCACATTTTGATAAATGTCATCAATTTCTTTGTGGAAAAAATTAAGTAATTAAGATTTATTACAACCCGTATCGATTAGAGTGCTTTATTCGTAGTTTGGTTTTTCTTTTGATGTTAATCGAGTTCTGTCAGCTACAGTTTGTTTCACTTACGTGAAATGCATACTCGTTAGCAATAACTGTCTCGCCTTATTTAAATAGGGGTAGATGTTACCACAAAAATAAATTTATAGTTCTGAACTAAGGATTTGAATTCTATTATAATATTGGAATTCAAGTTTTTGCTGATCTTCGGTAAAAAGTTATATAGTTCAAATAAAAATAGTAAGTTAACTCCCATAAAAATTGTGGCTGAAAGTGGTACATTCGCATCAGAATTAAGGTTTCTGAGAGACCAAGATTTCGTTTAATTTTATGAAGAAAAAAACACCCATAAAGCATATAGAAAACATGACAATTGTTTCATCTAATTGGCACTCATTACTAAATTTCAAGTGGTTATTGTCATTTATTCTCCAGTTACTATCACATAAAATTCTGATACTAACATACTGACATAAACTGGCATAAATTCCACGTCGTAAATAATCAATACTGTTAATGCAGTGAGGGTTGTATGAAATCAGCTGATTCGATTGCAGAAGGTTAGAGTATTTTGTATGCAACTCATGTTCTGTAGAAAATAAAGAAAGTTGTTGTCAATTTATGACAGCATCCTCACAATTTAAAAAATGAAGTATTTTAATAGGAAACAATTAACAAGTTACTATACCGTTCCAAGCGGTATATTCCACAAAGACTGTGCTTTCGACGATATAACTTTCTCCCAGCGGACGCTCAGGGTTGCTGCCAGCTTATTACTGTCCGTGGACCACAACCTTTGTACGCTGGTCCTCTCCCCGGAACGCGACCTGCCCGACTGAAGGCGACATAGGTGTCAGACCGCAGGCGTGACTACGCAACCAGCGCAACACTCAACGCCCGGTCTTAATATTCCGATAAATCGCGTTAAAATCAATCCATGTAGTTGTAATATAGAAAGGTTAGATATGACTGTGACAGCACTATATTTAGTCATTTTTTTCCAATATATCAATTTAATTCGCCTTTCAAATGACAAAAGCTGTTTTTTTTAGACGTTTTTATTTGTGAAAACTTTAAAGAATGTTTGAAGAAATAAAGGATTTACAGTTATTTAACGATTAAAGCTGATTTTTTTTCTGCAGTATATTGGTTTAAACTCCTGTTTCAAAATGATTGTATTTGGTAATCATGACTGATAATTAGCGATTTAATGATAAAGTTTTAGTCGGCACACAGATCTTGTTTCGATAACTATTTTTCTGGATTTTCAACCATTGAAACACTTATTCAAATAGGACATGATAAACTGATGTAATGTGTTAACAGCAATGTGCGAATTTGTATAAAACTTCATTTTTACATTGTTGAAATGCAAATGTAGAAATGTTTCCGAAATTAAACCTTGTGACCTGTCTTTCACTCTTGTCTGCAAACATCACATTAAATTAGATCTAATAGAATTATGGTATGATAGTAAAATATGAGGTCTAATTTTACCACATTAATTCCAATTTTGGTTATAAGTTCCGATCACAATACTTTTATTAAGCTTCTAATATTTTACCCCATAATTTAAAATTACTTAATAACCATTTTAATTTTTATCTGTTAACAATGTGGGATTGTATATTCTATAGTTGTTCCCATAGTAAAGGCTGTTGAACAACTTCTGAACTGTTCAGCTTAATTATAAACGTCATGCATACAGAGGCTCACGTAGCCTGCGCCAATTAGTATTAAAGTATTGTAGTACTGGCTGAATTAAATATCCTAAAACACTATGAAGTGCTTAGTATCATTGGAACAAATTCTTAACATGTAAGTTAGATTTAAGTTTTAACTGCGTTTTGTATATTGTATTGATTGGCGATAACGCAATAAGTAGCCGGATGTACACGGATCCACAGAAAGTAATTTCATAAATGAAGTATGTTTTCTTCAGTGCAATGTTATTTGTAACATTGTATCCTGTTATTCCACAAGTTAATTACAGACTTGGAAAAAACTATTTTTTCCCAGAGGGTTAGCAGCTAGCTTCGGCAGCCACTACGGAATTTGATTGGAATATTTTACAAATAACATATTTCCTGAAAGAAAATGAGCCATTTCAAAAATTGTGTATGCTTTTAGAATTACAATTATAATAAGAAAGGGCATCTAGTTGAAATAAATTTTCCTTTTACCTTTAATTTTTTATTAGAAAAAAAATTTTGAAGAAGAAATGAGAATGTGCACATTAACTTTATTTTTCCAGGTGATTCCTGTTTTCATGAAAGGAGATCGGAGAGATCCTAGGAATTATCGACCAATATATCTAACATCTGTTTGCAGTAGAATTCTGGTACATGTGCTAAGTTCTAACGTTATGAAGTTTTAGATGAAAACGAGTTTCTTACAGCAAACCAATACGGATTTCGAAAGAACGGGTGGTGTGAAACGCACCTGGCCCTATTTTCGCATGACCTAATGAAAGTTACCGATGCAGGTTCACAAGTTCATGCAATTTTCTTGGATTTTCAGAAAGCTTTTGACTCTGTACCGCACAACCGACTTTTAGCGAAGATTCGAGCATACGGTATATCGGATCAGATTTAAGAATGGATACGCGATTTTCTAACTGACCGGTCACAGTATGGCGTTGTTGCGGGGAAGCCTCTTCTACGCTACATGTTACTTCTGGCGTTCCTCAAGGAAGTGTAATAGAATCACTTATTTTCATAATTTTTATAAATCTCGGTGACAACGTTAACTGCAGGATGCGATTGTTTGTTGTTGATGCACTTATCTAAAGGGATGTAAGGTGCTGTGACGATTGCTTAGAAATTTAGCGCGATCTGGATGTTATTTCGGAATGGTGGCATAAATAGCAACATACCCTTAACTGGAAAAAGTGCAAGGCAATGCAAACAAGTAACAAAAAGATTCTGTTTGATCACGAGTACAAAGTTAACAATTCAGTTGTTGACACGGTTGATTCCTTGAAGTGTCTAGGCGAAAGAGTACAAAGCAACATGAAATGGAACTTGCACATAACTTCCGTCGTAGGCAAAGCTAATTCTAAATTACGATTCATAGGTCGTATTTTATGAAATTCTAATGCTCATACAAAGGAAATAGCCTGCAAAACACTAGTGCGTTCGCATTTGTATTACTATTTAGGAGTTTGGCATCCGTATCGCAAGGGATTGATTGACACGTTAGAGTAAGTACAGAAGAGGGCCGCTCGATTCGTGACTGCTAGTTACAGTCCTTACGAAAGTGTCACAGAGTTGATACGTGGATTGAGCTGGGATTGTTTAGCGGACAGACGATGTTTTTTTCGTTTGAATTTGTTGGAGAATATGCGAAAATCTTTAATTTACGAGTGCAATGAAATACTTCTACAGCTAACATATTTAGGTCGCAAAGATAGGAGGGGAAATATTAGAGAAATGAGATGCCGAACTGATACTTTTATGAATTCTTTCTTTTTACGTTCTGTTCGGGATTGGAATGCACAGAATCAGGATTGGTGCTTAGCACCCTCTGCCACCCACAATACTTGTGAATTGCAGAGTATAGATGTAGATGTAGAACCCATCTTGTAGGATTTTTTGGCAAATTCTATTTTTATAGCGTCCACGTCAGTATCACTGTCAAGGGGCTGTTACTAAGAAGAGAAAAACATTTTTCTTGAGTTAAGGCTGTCAAATAGATGAGTCTTACACAATGAGAAACAAAATCATTCCTGCTCGAAGACAAAATAAACCAGAAGAAATGTTACTTAAGATGTTTTTATCGAGTGCATGAATGTTGCGAGAGTCAGAAAACACCTGCTGTAATGCCTGATACATTTAAAAAAATTATTTGGTCCAACGATCTGGTGACAGTTTAGAACTGATATACATTCGTTCTCTGCCGATCTCTCATACATCAAATGCAAGCCCTGGAGTGCCCAAGCGTACTCATTTGAAGCATATCATACTGGAATTCTAATTCACAGCCCTTGATTTAAGAGGGAGGCTCTTTAACCTCCGACCCACGAAAAAACTCTTACCTTGGAAGTGAGCAACTATTTCTTCTTCAGTTGCTGGATGTCGTTCTGTCCCTCATCTTTTCAATTACTGGGAATCATATACTCTAAGAGATTGAGCAAAACCAGAAAACAATCTGTTGCTAGTATCTGTCAAGATTATTTCGCAAAAACCGATTTTCTTCAGTTATAATGTTGGAAATTTCCAGTAATTAGTGAGCGTCAACAATGCCTTTAATATTCTCCTATTAGTTATTTACCAAAGAGCGGTCTGGTGGCTAAGAGGTTAAGGTGTTAGAAAGTGAACAGCATATCGCTCATAGCAATTCCACTCTCACAAAATAACCTGAGAACTCAGCAACCAGCCAGGTAATTTGCCTCGTCTCCTTTACAAACCATTTTTGTGAAAGAAGCCAGCCCCGCCCCCTCCCCACCGAAAAAAAGCAAATCCTCAGAACGCGGTACCTGTTTTATCTTTATAATTATTATAAAATAAATTACTTCGAAATATTTTGTCGAACAGAAAGCTAAAACGTTACAAACTCCATTGAAGTTTGAGTTTTAGATTGTTTAAACTATGAATGAACTTTCTTTTCACGGTTGTCGCACAAATGATAATTTGAATTTAGGATCCAACCAAAGAAACAAACACGAATTTGGTTATATCAACTGAATCGTTGAAAAGTGCACTATATTATTTAAGTAATTCAACATCTAACGTCGATAGTTATTTGTTTGATGATTGGAGTGAAGTATAAATGGACTGAAGTGTAGAATTAGTATGAAATATCTTACAAAATAAAATAAAAAATTATAGACTTGAAACTGGATGTAATGAAGCACTGAAATTATGCATTAAAGTCTATAAATGGAACAGACCTTTCGAATGCGGCCGAAAACGAGTCGACGAGGAATCGTACTGTCAACATCAGTGAGAATTTTTTTCCCTTGAAGGAACATTTAAGCCAAAAAGAACCGTATGAAATCTTCTGTCACCTAATAATTTTTAATAAATCATAATTACTAATTTCAATATGAACTCATCTCATTCATATTATTAGAGGGTATCACATGCATCTATATTTAATTTTTGAAGCATATATTACAGTAAGTTTATTAGTACCACTTTCATATTATCTGCAGGCCGTATTTATTTTTGATTCTGGTTTGTCGTTTTGAAGCTTCTCATTGAAATCTGTCAATACGTCACATCACTCGCGAAGAGTGCCTGTCAAGCAGCGCGAGTCTCGTCGATACTCTAATGAGGGCTGCTCATTAAACAGCAGCCCATTAACTAAAATGCGAGGCAGACCAGAACCTGCCGCCGCGTATTCAGGTCACTCGAAGATATTGGGCCATTAGCTGCATGCCGACCGACCGGTCCATGCAAGTGGTGTGGGTAATGGAACGGCCGTAGCATCGCTTACAACACGGTATATTCGTCGGAAGCTGTTCGTTTATTATATGAAATATTTTTTTTCTTATGGCTTTTCCCCTCCTCGATGTTGAGGCCATTAGAGGCGGGAATATATATGAAGTATCTGTTAACAATTTTTTACTGTAAAACTGCAGGCCATGACCTATTCGTCATGTTAAAAAATTTGCCGCCATTTTCTGTTGCAGATATGAAACTAATAATTTACCAAAGTAATATCCACAAACGAGATGACATTAAGTAAAAGCAATAATTATTAGTAAGCCATATAGAACAACTAAACAAAGTTTCCTGTTCTAGTATCTGGTATTTTAGTTGATGAAAGATATGCTTCGAATCAGGATACATGTGAAAATTTCAGAAACAAATAATCTCTTATCCATTGAATAAATTTGCTTTCTACACCTAAAATGCTCAATAATCTGTTGTTTAATTTAATGCATAGTCTTTATATATAAAGATGAATGTATGTTTGTTTGTTTGTTGGTTTGTTTGTTCTTCATACAAATCCACAGTTTTCATCCGATCTCGATGAAATTTTGCAAACTTATCCTTTGAAACAAGGAGAAAAATACTGTCTACATTTGGTGGGAAAATTATCTGTATAAATAACACCATGTTGTCTCATAACTTCGAAATATGGCGATAGACAGACAGGTTGGATATGGACGTCTCCAGACCGTGTTTCCGTGTAGTGAACTGGCAGCTCAGTGGCTAAAGAACTTGCTTACGAACTTTGTGGTCTCCGCTTCAAATCTTCAAATGGGCCGTAGGTAATTTGGATTGAATGTTAAACTGTAGATATTATAAAGTTAGGGGTGCAATGCGAGGCAAATCGTAGGTAGTCTTGCAATTTTGTAGGTGTACACTTTTTTACGTTATAATGATCCCTCAGGTGTTGTTCGCAGTCAGTGTGTAAGTGTGAACCACAGTAATCTTTATATATAAAGATGAATGTATGTTTGTTTGTTCTTCATACAAATCCAAAGTTTTTATCCGATCTTGATGAAACTTTGCACACTTATCCTTTGAAACAAGGATATAAATACTGTCTACATTTGGTTGAAAAATTATCTGTATAAATAACACATGTTGTCTCATAACTTCGAAATATGGCGATTGACAGACACGTTGGATGTGGAAGTCTCCGTACCGTGACTGGCAGCTCAGTGGTTAAAGCGCTTCCTTACGAACGTCGTGGTATCCGATTCAAATCTCCGTGGAGGCTAAGATTTTTAAAAATTGTTTTTCATCGTAAGAGTCAGGCCTGGGACGTAGGTTATTTGGATTGAATGTTAAACTCTAGATATTATAAAGTTAGGGGTGCAATGCGAGGCAAATCGTAGGTAGTCTTGCAATGTTGTAGGTGTACACTTTTTTACGTTATAGTGATCCCTCAGGTTTTGTTCGCAGTCAGTGTGTGAGTGTGAACCACAGTAATACTAATTATAATACGGAAGTAAGTCTCTGTCTTTTTGTTACGTTTTGACGACTATATGGCTATATCGTTGTGATGGAATTTTATAAGGAAAGCTGTATGAAGGGCACAGGATATTTTTCCAGTATGATTAACAGTTGTAGTCACGAAATTTTGAAATCTTATCGAATAGTGACAGAAATATGTTGGAAATTGATTCTCTTCAAGAGGCAGCTTCGACGGTAGATTGATATAGTGATAGCTTTCCTGTCATATTATGCCGACTCGATATTGTTTGGGACCAATCCTTCGTTACCAACAACTTTTTATATTTAATTCTGGCAAAAAAATTCTTAATCCACGCGTACGAAGTCGCGGGTACGAGGCTAGTAAATAAATATAAAGGGAAACATCTTGCTTATTCAGTTCTATTACCTTTTCGACGCTGGTATGTATACCTGTTTGATACCATCTGTTTTGCCGCTTGGTTACCATAAATGATTAAGAAGCCAGATATGTATACTTCCTTAAACATTTATATTTTGATTGAGGCTGTGCGGATAGTTATCGGTGATAACATTGGATCGGGATAATACGGTGCCGTGGAACCAGAAATAAATAGGACATGCGTTTTCATCTCGTACTGACCTACTTTTGGTGACGGTAATTACTGACCATACGTTACTGGTCGCCTTGTTGTTTGTAGGTCATTTTACCCTGATTATAATTTGTTAAATATGCGAAATGCCCGTGTCATCACTCACTGGATTGTGCAGTATGAGTTAATATTGTTTTGCAATATTGTATTTACTGAGATATTTTATAACCAATGAATTTTTTAATTTTAATAAATGAAAAAATTACAATAAACAAATATTACAACAAGTAACAAATTGCTTATAGAAAACATTAGTTTCGCCCAACGGTCAACTCAGTTGGGAGTGAACGAGAAATCGCGAACGAGTTTCATAAATTGTTGATAATGTGTGTCTCACATACGCTGCTGGAGTGGCGTTGTGAACTATTGATTGTGACTACGCCTACTAGTCTGTGAGGCGCCGTATCCGCGTTAATCTTGGCAGTCAGTTGCATCAGCGTCTAAAAGACAGAATAAACATCCATGTCCAGCCGTCTCGTTCATCCCAGGAAGTTTCGGTATGAAGCAGTGAGTGTTCTCTGCACTGACATCATCAGCCTCTCCCATCTCCAGCTAACCCGGGGCGCACATTGAGCTGCGTGGCTCAGTAGGGGCAGCGTAGTGCAGGGCAGGGCAGCACGAAAACAGAAGCTGTGTCGGGCAGTTACCCACGCATATTAGAGCGCAGTTGTGTTGTGCGAGAAACCGACAAAAAAAGCGTAACCAACACATGTCGATGCAAAAACTCGATTTTTGATTTCTGTATTAGACGGGGATGCCGACCTTGGAAAATTGTTATTACTTTAACTTAAGTTGAGTTAGATAGAATTATGCAAAAGTGAGTATATGAAAAGAAGAAACTCTCATCTGGCTTTTTGCAGTGACAAGAGATCAAACGATTATATCCGGATGACTCGAGCGGAGATTCACGGTATAATCTAACCTTTTATTTTCTCGACAACGCTCAAATACCTATTAGAACTGAAGAAAATCTCGCAGTATTTTCGTGGTTATTTAATTATTTAGCGTTTGAGATTTATAAAATGTATTTATCTTTTATTTCATATTATATTTTTAAGAAAACTACGTAACAGAAACATTTGAAACTAAAAAAGCAATGTTCAACAAATTATTCGGAAAATTGTCTTCACGAGAATACTCAAAAAAAAAAAAAATTCGCGGGGACACTATTGAAAGATGTAGTACAAATAATAAGAAAACAAATAATGTAGTTATAACGTATATATCAATCTTTTTTAAGTTTTATTAAAAATGAATTCAAAAAGAGAAAATAAAAGTGAAAATTGTAAGTGGACAAGTATGATAAATAAATGCTGGATTTACTCGCCACTTGTTGGGCTCATTGTCCAAATTTCTTGTTTAAATTTAATTTTTATGTATTTATTATGACTGATATTGTGAATTGCATGTTGGTTACGCACCAGTTTAATCAATTTTCCTTATTCCATAGTTGAAAATGATTATAAGTAAAGCAAGATTATAAATATCGCAAGATGCGTTACGGTAAAAACCGGCACGAGTGAGCAGCGTGGCACAGTGATAAAGTGGCGCAGGCCACGTGCGGCGCAGTACTGCGTTGCCCTGCTCTGCGTCTCAATACGCGCTGTTCCGCCGCAAAAGGTAGACACAGAAACTGTGCTGCGCCGCCTGCGTCAACTGAGCGTCAATGTGCGCCCGGCCTAAGTCGTTGTTTCTTTATTCGCCGGAACCTTTTAACATTCATAACAACACTACAATACAATTTCGTAGGCTCACTGCGCACGCACATCGTTAGCTATTCGCTGGAGCTGACGTCACACACATGGCAATTTAAAAGCGGCCAGAGTTGTTACAAGAAATTTCAGGTTATGAGCACAATTTAATAGGTAAGCACCTCCAAAGAAATGAAATCCTAGAATATGTTCATTAACTTTGCTTTTCATTTCATTTTAAATAAAATACCCAAATTTACTTAAAAACTGTACAACCTAACGCCTGCAAAAACATCAAATCAAGTTGTACTTGATGATTCAATTTAGTCCTTTCCGTCGATACTATTATTCAGTAACTACTGTCACGGTTTTAGGCCTCCTTTAGGTATGTAGCATTAACATTCTTGGGGTTAAATTAGAATTAATGTTAAGACAATTAAAATCAAAGACGTGGATGATGTTTTTGTTATGTGTTCTTTGCTTTTTACGTGGTCGCGTGTTCACTGTTGCTGGGTAATTACGTTATTTAATCTGTCATCTGAAGGTATTTACCGAGATCGTTCGTGCTTAGTACTTTATTATTAGTTTCAAAGTACCATAAAACTGAAGAGATTTTATTCAAATTTTGCAGAAGCATCCCTTACTATGAAACTTCGTATTTTAACCAGATCAGACTATCTTGTCATGACATTTAATCCTAAAAACCGAAACTGTTCTAGTCCCTTGACCATACCTAGGACACCGTCATATGGCAATAAAAACCTCTGGTTGACTGGTGCCCCCTCTACCGATGCCAAAATACTAGGAACTGGGCGTAAATTCCCACAACCGGAGATTGCGTCGGTCCTCGGTCACTCCTCCATTTCGGAACACGAGTCTAATAAAATCATTTATGTTATCTTCGCTGTCCGAGTGGAACAGCGTCAATTTGTTGAAACCTGACGCTTCAACCATAATTCTGCTGCTTTCTTCAATGGACTACCACCACTTGGAATCACTGCAGACTGTAAATTGCTTCCGAAGAACACCGGATGGATTTTTTAAAAGGCGGCTAATTTTATCTGTCACCTATTGGACGTAGGGTAACACTGCCATCGGTCTGTCTGTTTATCTTCTGGCTCCTTCTGCCGGTGCTGGAGTGCAGGGCAGTACTTGAGTTCAAGCGTTGTTATTGTGTTATTGATAACGTCCAGGTTGTATCCGTTGACTAGAAAAGTCTCCTTAAAAATTTCTCCTTCAGTGACGATGGTTGCTTCGGCACTAACTACTATCGATGCACAGGTTTCAATAAATTGACGCGGTTCTGCCCGGAAAACCAAGATAACATTAATAACGACCGCAGAATTCAGCAAAACAAAAATAACTTATATTGATTTCCTGGTCTTAAAATGTTTCCGTTGGCAGCTGGGTTTTCGTACCTATTGGCTCGCCGTTTAAATTACTTTACATATAACCCTCGGCGCCAGTCTTCAAACAAAGGTCGCCTAATCCCCCCAATGCTTTTGCCGTAAGCTTTGCTTAATCCCTGGTGCAACATTTCCCAGCACGAAATATTGTTGTTAGGTAATCACCATTTCACACTGTGTGAAATAGTGCCTTTATCGTTCGTTTCATTACAACCTCGAGTGATATCGGTAAAACGTGGATGGATAGAAAGGGAATCGAACCAACGACATCCTCATTTCCAGGCTGAACGTAACCGCACTCCCATGAGGCTTGGTTGATCTTATGCAGCAGAATAAGTGGTTTACTTTCAGTGACTGATTTGTCCGCATAAAGCAAATTCTTCCATAGACGTAGGCTGCAGTTTCATCCATCTCGAGACAAGTTATATGCATCACATAGCCGATCGATTACCAACAAATAGTACGATTTTCGTACTCACACCAGTATCCACATCAAATGAATTGACTTTTTAATTACGAACTCTCTGTTGAAGGAAGTGAACATCAAAATTAGCTCCTTCTTGGAAAAGTCAGTCCTCAAGTTTAATTTTGCTGGGGTATCAATAGAATGCATATGGTTGTTCAATTTTTTTTAAAATTAGCTAATGGTGTTTGGTAGATGTAGCAACATATCCGTCATAGCTAAAACAAATTAAATTATAGGATTGCGGAACTTTCGACTGAGAAAATGTGTGTTTATATTATTATTATTGTCATTGCCGCTATATCGATCCTTTTTTCAGGATGTAGCCTCTTTAAGTCTAACAAGATATATATTAGAATTTAATTCTACATAGTTTTGCTGTAGTTCTTTCCAGGCCGATTGAACATGAGCCACCCTCTTCCAATTCACGCCTGTAACTCGACGTATATCCTTATCCCAGCTATCCGGGTGTATTATATATATATATCAGACAAATTAAAGGCAAAACAAAAATAAGACACTGTTCATACCAAAGCATGGACAGACCACGGCAATTCTGGCATAATATTCTTGTCTGTTCTCCGTTCAGTTGGCGGGTGAGGCGGCTTTTGCTGAGCCGACGAATAATCTTCATGTGAGATGAATACTTTATTGCTACCGAGCGTGGTGGGTAAGTGTATAAAGCTCTGGCTTCGCATTCGGGAGGACGGCGGTTCGAATCTCCGTCCGGGTATCCAGATTAGGGTTTCCCATGGTTTCCTCAAATTACTCCAGGCGAATACCGGGATGCTTCCTTCAAAAAGGCCATTGGAGAATTCCTTCCAGTTCTTTGTACCCAGCTCAATCCCGCCTCGAATGACCTCGACGTCGACGAGGTGTAAAGCCATATGTACAAAAAAATAATTATTGCTATCCAGAATGTCAGCTCAACCAACCACTGCGTGAGGGGGTGGCCTTATTGGCTATCCTTTTCTGCTACATTTTATTAGCAATGGTGACATTTGAAATACTTATGCAAAAATCTTTAAAAATGATCTGGAGTACATACCTATTCATCCTTACAGTAATAATACCACATGCAAAGGTCAAAAGATTTCAGTTAACAATTTTACCGCTGAGTAGATGCGTTTGCGTACGCTTTTTTTCCCTCTAGCTTCATGCCTCGTCAACATTGAAGCCATTACGGAAGGGAGAAAATGGGTGCAGTGAATTTGGTACTGCAAGTAATTTCGCCATGACATGGTTGGGAAACCAAACCCGCGTTCACCTGGAGTGTTTTCGGGAAACCATGGTACGTACATCACAATCTAGACTGCAGGACAGGGGTCTGAACCCACTCCCTTCCGCAAGACAGGCCAGAGATGTTTCTTATTATGGGACGATAAATAATTTATCATTTTTGTCACATGCAGCGTTACAAAAATATGGCGAAAAATAAGTTTCAAGCTACAATCCGTTTACAAAATGCACTTTATGGAAAAGATTATAAGGTCATAAAGAAAATATTCAATCAGATGTTAGCGAATGAATAGAAGAAATGCTGCAGTCTCGACTACACTTGTGATGTGATATCTGTACTTCTGGTACTCGGATCAGCATGATCTTGGAGTCTATTAAGTTTTCTAGCAATGGCTACAGTCATACAACAGATTGGTCCAAAATGGGCATTTAAAAAGATGGTCATGAATTGAGATTATTGTTTTCGTGATTTTTTTTAAAAAAAACTACAGTCTACAATTGCACAAAACTCCCAAACTTTTGGAATATTTATAAAGTAAATATTATTGTTTCCTGAACTAAAAAAAGCTACAGCTGCACAAAAGTTACAAACATTTCGAATATTTATGATATTGTAAATGACTTTATGGACGAGTTTAATATAATTTAATTTTAATTGCCGATTCCCTATACAACTATGTTCTTTTTAAATTTTATTTCTTGTTTTTTTTTTTTATCTTAAAATCTGAGTGTACAATTTCCTCACTCACATTATTTTACCATTTGCCAAATTTAATTTTCAATTCTTTTTTTTTTGTAAATTGTTCAGCATTTCCGTTGGTAATTTATTCGAGTCCGCTACTCTCTTATCCCAACAATTTTACAACTCCCATTTGTCTGATATCGAGAGCCAATTTCACGCATCACTCCTAATTATTTCTCCGATGTATTTCAAAGCCTCTTTATCAATTTACGTCTTGTACACTCCCAGCAATCTTTTCTCCCTCCTCCCATCGTCCAGTAACTCCCAATCCAAATCCATTATCATAGCAGTTGTTGGTTTCCTGTAGTAGCAAATTATTCTAGGTGCGCTCCTTCGTAACATTTTCATCTACTTGATCAATACGTAGATTCGTACAGTGCCCTATTCAAACAAAAACCTGATCAAACTTTTGTAACCCAATACATTCACTTCTCTGATACATTCCGTCATCGCCCTCTCCAAAAATGAAGCATTTTGAATCCTCCTTCTACCTCATGTCAAATGTGCTCTGTTAAGTTGAGATTAATATTAAAATTTTATGACACATTATTTACACTTAAGGTCTTCAACAAGCAACTCTTTCCAGCCCTAAATTCACAAACTAACTTCTGGTATTTATCAGTGTACCACGTAAGGTCATCCTTCTTGGCATTTATCTTAATTCCATGTTGACCTACCCTGCAAATTTCACAGTTTTAGTTGATGTTACATATCTCATGTCATCTACAAACAACCTATCCTCTAACTGTAAACCGCTAACAAAATTATTCAGTAGACTAAGGAACAGCAATGTTTCCGGTAGCACAACCCTACGACCCTCACTATCCTAATTCTTTAGTTTCTATTTTTTAAGAATCCCTCTACCCAGCAAGTCACTTGTTTAGCTTATTTGACACCATTATATGGATCACTTTGTAATATTCCTTGAAAAGATCTAGTGCTATACTGTCAAATGGGCCACTCTTGTACTTTTCTTTCGAAATATTATTACATGGCCCACTACTGAGATTAAAATGAATATCATTGCCTGAAGTCAGGTTGCTGACATGCAAACCAGTTTTTTTCCCCTCACAGACGTTTGTAATGAGATTGAATGTAAAGCACTTTATCCATTTCCCCACCACTGGTATCAAACTAATCAGTACGTAATTTTCTACCATATTTGTCGTTACTCTTTTATGTAAAGGCACTACCATCACACTTTTCAAGTCCTCTTGTAAGCAGCAAGTCTACAGACTCAATATGAACAATAGTAAAAGGTATGATACAGTACAATGGAGTATCCTTCAATAGAATTGTTTTCCATACCGACCCCATTCATTTTTTTAGCTTTTATTAGTTCTCTCATAATATGCTCAAAACCTTTTACCAGTTAAGTTACGTGGAAAAATCGTCTAGTCATTTACACCCTTGTATCACAGAACGACAGTACCTAATGGTTCCTTAATATCCCTGCTTTTAAAATTATACCTATAGGCACCATCATGTACAGCCTGTAATTCACTGGACCTTCTGATATCCATCATAACTGCTTCGTAATTACTCATTCCATCAGTTACGTGCGACTTCACAAGGTTATCTTGAGACCAAATTATTGAAGACATCCAAAAAGTTTATTCTCTATGTAGTCTGTTGTAACACTTGTCTAAAGCCTCCTTCACTACTGAAGTGTTTGAAAAGCTTTGTTATCTGGTGTTATTAATCTTATATTCTGTATAGCCAACATCTGGTAAATTTAAGTCCCCACCAATAATGACTCTCTATGCTTAACTCTCAAGTCTGAATATGAACATAGTTTGTCCTAAAGAGTTTCATCATTCATTTTTCCACAAGTACCTTCAATTTGCTGCATCAACATCTTGGTTGAAATCTTCTCCAGTTTTCGTCTCAAGTTCTTAGTTAATCTTTACGCTTCCCCTTTACGCTGCTTTTTACGCTTCCTCGAGTGTAACGAAACCCTTTACTGTTCCTAAAAAATAAGTGGCAAACCCAATTGAACAGTTAAGGATTCCAGTCTTGCCAAACTACAGAGTGGAGAGAGCCTTTTGATATGCACTAGCAAGCTCGATAATGACGCAGACAGAAGGCTTCTGATGTTCTGTGTCGAGCACATAGTAATGGTGATATGAAATCGTCCTTTAAAACTGGGAGGTTTAAGTTTGTATACAGTTCGTGGTTTGCAGGGTTAAGATACTCCAAATGTAGTGCATTTTTTCAAGTGTTTTTTTTTTTTTTTAAATATATTTTCCACTTTTTCACATTTTCAAACTTCTATCGAACCAATCTGATAGAGAAAGATATATATATATATATACATATATATTAACCGAGCGTGGTGGTGTAACGTTTGGCGTTCTCGCTTCGCATTCGGGAGGACACCGGTTCGAATCCCCGTCCGAGAATCCAGATTTGGGGTTTCCATGGTTTCCCAAATCACTCCAGGCAAATGCCGGAATGCTTCCTTCAAAAAGAAAGGCCATGGCCGAATTCCTTCCTATTCCTTGCCCCCATCCCTTCCCGTCTCTAAAGACCTCGCTGTTAAGAGTAAAAAGTTACAAAAAAAAATAGAAAGATATATATAACTAAAGCTTCTATGCAAAGATAAAAGGATTATTGGAGAAGAGAAGTATCACCTCCTATAAAGATCCTCAGAAAATCTATCTAGGCCGACCTTAGATGAAAATTATGTGGAAGCATTCTACACTTCCCGAGTTGTTGGACTTTTAATTACGATTTATGTAAAAATATAGTTTTGTCGGTCAAATAGTTTGTTTAATAATAGTGACAATAAAACTGCCCTTACTCAATGAAAGCAAGGAAAATAAAAAACGTAACCTACCACAGATGAAAGCATGAATGTCAGGACGAACACACTATACAATGTATCAGTAAAAACCGTTAATAATGTAAGAAGATAGGTATATAGAAAGCGGAAAGATGTTTACTCATCCGGACCTCCCACATTACAGTTTGTTTACTAATGTAAATTTTAATTACACGTTTATGACATACTTGTCAATCTTGAAAAATGAATTGCGCATAGTTTCGCCGTCTACGGTCGAGAACTTTTCGAACCCCTCTAATGTGAGCGACACACGACTGCAGCAATAGTTGCGAAAAGTTATGTTGGTCGTGTAGTGGCAGTGGCTGGTGAGGCGATCGAAGTTCTCGGTGCGACCGTTGTGGTTGGCGAGTGGCTGACGATGCGCCTCCAGGGCTCTCACCGAGACAAAGACCATTCAGCGCGTACACCAGGCACGTGGCTCAGTCACAACGCCACCTGGCTCAGATCACGAATTCTACTGCACTCACCAGAACATTTTCATGAGACACACGTTTCATACCTAAATAAGAAGCAACAAGTTCTCGTGGCACAAATGAACACAGCCTTGTACTTAACACCTTGATGGTTAAATAAAGATTTCTTTCTTTCCCTCAAAGCTTAGGTCATTTACCAATAAAGAACTTAAATAACGGTAAATGATGATAAACCTAGAGAAGTAGAGCGATTAATTATTATTATTATTACTATTACTCCGCGATTCACTAAAAATGTGTGGCGGAGGGTGCATTGCACCTATCCGAAAGGGTAATAGTTTGGCAGGAGGCGCCCATGGGCTATTGTGATGAGTGATCTGGGAAAACCATGGAAAACCCAGATCAGGATAGCCGGATAACTTTATAGAAAGCTATTCCTGTCGGATTTTAAGGTTACTCGCCCGGTGAATCCTTTCTATTCCATTCCATAATCGCTCGTGGAAAAAGTGAATACAGAAAAGAATCGGTTCTGGCCTTGATTTCTCTTATCTTATTTTTACGGTCATTCCGAGATACGAATGTTGCTGGTAGCAATATTTGTTTGCTGTAACTCCGAAATATGTCAGTCGCAATGTTTCAATAAGCTTCTGTCGAGAGC
The DNA here is from genome assembly GCA_031002005.1 of Vandiemenella viatica. Classification (NCBI taxonomy): domain Eukaryota; kingdom Metazoa; phylum Arthropoda; class Insecta; order Orthoptera; family Morabidae; genus Vandiemenella; species Vandiemenella viatica. Next base: position 193,164,944 of record CM061920.1, read on the forward strand.
AACGCCTTCGGTGTTCCAGGTCTTCCCAAACTAACTCCTCCAACTATATATACCTGTCACGAATCGGGCGGCTCTCCTTTGGACCTTCTCTAATGTTGATGGGGACCCAATACAGAACAACAATATTCTAAGTGAGGATGCACTAGTGACTTATCTGATAGTTCAGTAGTTAAAGTGTCTGGCTACAGATCGATAGGTCCCCGGTTCGATTTCCTGTATGTGCTTGGAGTTTCAAAAGCCCTTAACCCAACCTTCACCTCTGGCAAAGCTAGCTGTGAAACGTGAAGTATATCAGAACGCTTCAGTGGTTCGGGTTTCACGCTAAACTGTAGGTCCTCATGCTCGGTAGGACTAGTGGGTGAGGCTAGGCGGCTACGATGCGGCGGTTTGCGCAGCCGATAAGAAAATCTATCACCAGGTCATTACGACCACGAGAATTTACTTTAATCTAGAGAAGCAACTAAGTTCTTAGAACGCTCAAGCTTACTCGAAGTGCGAATATATGCATCTTTTTTTCTCTTTTTTTAAAATCTGAGTACCTATTTTAATAATGTTTTCTTTGCCTATGTGTAACGGTAACTACAGATGTATCGTAAGTTCTGAACATAAGCGTACTCGAAAAAAAATGTTTTAAGCATTCTGTTAACAATTTTATTGTTTTATAAACTTCCAATTCACCGAAAGGCGCACCTCGATAGTGTTGTCATTGTAGGACATCACATAGGTTTATTTTATTTCTTTGGTGAAGAGAAGCGAGCCACCCTATCGTCGAATGTTGTGTAAGATTTTATGAGTCATGAGTCATTGTGTTGATGCAATAAATATTTTTTCTTTTCATAGTGAAACGCGAATAATCTTGACATTTATGTAAGTTGTTACGGAACATTTTGTAACAATAAGGATGGATTACACCCAGGTGCATGCGTAATCGCACCGATTATTATACATTTCTTTAAACTATAAAACGTTCTTGGAAGATTTTAGAAGAAATTTTTAACCTTTCTTTGTGGTATGTAGCATAGAAAAATAATTAATCTTCTTTCCCTAAACATTAACATGCTCAGATGAAAAGCATTATTCTGGCTACAAGAAAGTAACGGCATTTCGTGTTTTGCTTCAGTATTAGATTCTTCTGTGTATTAGTGTCTTCAAATTTTTTTACTCAATCTTGGTTTCTAAGTTCAACCATTTTTGATTTCAAATTGTGGGAAGTTAGGAAAATAACAACCGGCTTATTTTTATGGTATCTATTGATTGATATTCTGCGGATTAATTTGTTCGCGAAGTGATACATATTTTAAGCATTCGTTTAACTCCATAATATATTGTAATCATAGTCTTATATAAATTAGAACCCAAGCTTTAAATTTACTTATTTTTGTTGTATTGATAGAGGTTGCATTACATGATACTTGAGTCCAGACGCAGTACATGATGGTACTAAATTTTACTAAACCTATAGACATGGACATAAACTGTGGAAGACTCGTGTATTTTTCGTGTGTTAGAAACGAGCGCGATTGGCTTACCTCTCATCCCATCGCACGCATGTAGTTTTCTAAAGTGAAATATTCGAAAAAGAAAAACAATCGGTAGCAACAGTTACTCGAAAATCTGCTAAGATTATGCAACAGTACTAGCATGTTTAACAACAATCAAATAATTATTAATAGTGATGGAAAGAGTACTGACATAATTTTAAACACAACGTTTCAAGAAATTATAAGGCAGAAAACAGTTTAAATAACTTGAAAATGAAAGTTAAATATATAGGTGCTTCGCTTTAATGGTTTCAATGTAGTTTAAGATAGTTCTAAATTATTACAATTGGGTCAACTCTCTTTTTAATGTTCTGGAGGTAAATTTAAGCATTAACTGAATTACAGACAAAATTGTTATATTATCGACGTATTCTCATTGTAAAGAAGGAACTTTTCTTACATTTTAAGCAAAACGTTTTTATAAGCAACATAAATTTAAATTCGTCATAAAATTGTGGTAAGATCAATCAATATCGCTTAATCGAACTTGTGTATCGTATAAAATTTAGAAAAAAAAAAGATACAGTCATGTGATACACACTCAATTTTATTTCAGAAGAGCCAAGAGGAGACATGTTGTTGCTGGATAGTTAAAAGGAAAATATAAAATTTAGATTTGTAGGTAACCATTTGGTGGAATGAATATTTCTGTTTGGCCGTATAATGAACTGTTCTAGGAAAGCAACGATCATGATGAGAAAATAGTATTTAATCTTGATAAAAAAAAAGGTTTAAGAGAAGAGTTTCATGCTTAGGAATTGTGGGTATCGGAAAGGAATAATCATTGGGAAGGAACATTGAGCCAGCGTTATTATTATACGGTTATAGCTTTACGTCTCGTCGACGTCGTGATCGTTCGAGGCGGAGGAAGAGTGGGATACAAGAACGGGAAAGAATTCGGTTTGAAATTAGGGAAAGTAGGAAAACCTAAATACAAACATTACGGACGATACACTCGAGTCACACTATCTTAGCACAGTCATCTATTAATTTTTAAAACAATGTTCTGTAGTTGATGACATCTGCCACTGATAGACTTTCTATCCAAGTTGAGAAGACATTACTTTTTTATCCATGTGATTTTCGCCTCATCTGTGTACGTAGCCAACACAAGATATGAACAATTTAAAAAAAAAAAACTGTATAGCACTAGGCTAGGAGGGATTTCACACTTCTGAGATCAAAATTAACTTTTGGAAGTTCATAATCTATGAAAATACAACAGAAGATATGTTATTCGAATGTTGTTACTGGTAGCGTTGCATACACTCCTATCGAAGATGTTACTGATGGTTATAACTTCATCTTTAGTTTAATTTGGTGATGAAACGACTTTATGATGTTGAGTAGAACAGTCCAAAATACTAATGTTAGTCATATAAAACGAAATTATCTGATATTTACATATTTTTCTCAATCCTCGTGGCTGATTGTTGAAAGCTCGACACTGGAATTTGTGTTCAGTATTTCGGTTTACCATGGTCTCTATACAGCTCTCGATTTTCAGTAGTTTCTGGGTAAATGACGAAATTGTTGATCAAAAGACCATGGCTGAATTACGTATTTTCAGTTTCTTGTCACCAATCGTCTCCAGGCTCTAATGACTTTAACATCGATGAGCCGTAAAGCACTAAGGGAAAAAATCTTTTTTTTTTTTTCTTTCTCGGGGCTTTCTCTAGAGGGCTTCTGTGGAAGTATGTGCACAACTTGCACCTCTGTCGTCAGCGAAAAACTTTTTGCTTGGCTTCGGAGCACGTACGTCAATATCCATTAGGGTCTCTCTCGTCCGTTCGTTCCGTGGCTCTAATTTTTCGCTTTCTTGCTGTTGTGGATGTAATACTCGTCCTCTAACATGAATTTCCTCAGCATATGCCAATCTCTGCTGCTATCTTAAAGAAATGTCATTATACAGACATTGAAATTTATTGAGAAATTTTTCATTCGTCGATCGTCTATCTTGCTCCTAAGTAGTACGCAGTTATTAAATTCGGGAGAACTACGTGTCACACGAAATAACTTCAGGTTTGTGGAAGCTAAGTTATGGATTTAGTCAAAGTGATGTATTCTTGTACGCGGATGACATTTAAAATAAATCGTGTTCTCTACTTTTTCTTGCTTTATGTTTTCTTACCTCAAGAGAACGGTCAATTATTATTTTACTATAAAACATTCCAACATTCATTTAAACCCCCTATTTTTCCAAGCTTCTCATTTGTTCCAAAAAATTCATTACAACTTTTATACATGCGAAGATTCTTCTTTAGCTGCAGCCGTAGTTTATTTCTATACATACATAACTATCTAATATCATTTTACCTTCGCAGCTTACCTGTATATTTTTTTTTTTTTTTTTAACAGTTTAACGTCCCTTTTTAACAACGTGGTCTTTAGAGACGGGAAAGGATGGGGGCAAGGCATGGGAAGGAATTCGGCCATGGCCTTTTGAAGGAAGCATCCCGGCATTCACCTGGAGTGATTTGGGGAAACCATGGAAAACCCAAATCTGGATGCCCGGACGGGGATTCGAACCGCCGTCCTCCCGAATGCGAGGCCAGAACGCTATCCGTTACACCACCACGCTCGGTGGGCTTACCTGTAGCTATAACCGTTTCATCAAGTCATCTCCTATAACATATCCATTATTGTCCGTCTTCTCCTTGCTCTTAGGTCTACTGCACCTGCTTTACTAAGTGCTACCAAAGACGTTCCAAAAATTTTATTAGTATTTTATATTCACAAATTACAAAAAATTATACACGTTCTTATATTTACATATATTATTATACTGGTGTGACGTATGTTCTCGACACGTCGTTGGTCAGGTGTTTCCTTCGGTCCGATCGCTGGCTGATAGAGCCTTAGACGGTGTCTGACTCACTGGCGTTGTTTATCGTATTGGAGAAATACACCATCAATTGTCTCTGAACGTTATAAGCTGTGTTCTAAGTGCACTTGTTGGGTTATTTGTGTAAACGTGTTTTTAGGATGAAATTTCGGATTTTACCTGCATTCTCCTAGCTGACTGTCGGAAACACTCTTAAGATCAACAGGACAGAGGGTTTAACTTGGGTTCATTGTAACAGCTCCCGTCCAGCATTACAGGGTTTGAATGCTTATTGTATAACTGGAAGGTTCCGTAGTAGTTGTTATTGATAGGTAAAGTGTAATTCAATTATCTGTACAATGATACAATTTGATTTTCCTCCGTGCAGATGTAATTAGCCGCTGATAATTGTGCTGAAAAAAAAATCTTCTTCCTATTCAAAAGCCTTATTTGCTAATTTCTTATCTCATATGATCTTACACATGTTTAAATGCACAATGAAACTTATTTAGGGCTGTAAAAATGTTATCAATATCTACGTTATTGTCCAGATAACAGTTAAACACTAAGGAAAAGAGGAGTTACTCTCGAAATTGATATAATCGTTGTAAGTCATGTATAAGTTATTTCAGTGCATCAGTTGTTTCATGACAGGTGCGTATTACTGGTAAATTTTTCAGGCGCTTCTTAGTTAACGTTTTCACGTCGGGTGAAGCGTGTAAACAGAAACTTGATTTGAAATACAATCCTATTGCTATTCTAAAACCAGTAGAATCACGCAGCTTGGCAGGCAATCGTCGCAATACCACCGACGGTGATAGCATACTGTCTGAAAATCGTAAGACGACAAGGGATGATTGTATGTGATACAGAAAATATGTATACATTAGAATGTATATGAACCGGTGGGTGTATACAGGATGCGCGCTTGTGTCTCGTGTCTCACTGGATTTTGTTCGTTTCGTATTCGATGTGTGTAGTAGGATGTGGTGTGACTGGTTGCCCGCCTGCAGTGACAGCTCGGAAATGGGATCGTCGTTTGCGGACGGAGCGAGTCCCAGGTGGCGAGAGACGAGGGCTTAGCAGCTCCAGAGGGACGACACGAGATACACGTCTGCCTCCGCTAGTATTAATCACTATAACCCTAATTAGCAGGATTCACCGTGTAGCATGACAGTAATCTTCCCTATTAGCATGGACGACAGATTAAAAAGATACTATGAATATTGCGTAATGTGATGAATCGTGGTTAGAAGTTCACAAAAACCCGAATAAAATTCAGACTTTTGTATCTATGCAAATATCCAGACCACACTCAACGTCGCATACCTTTTTTTTGTATTTTTGCCCTGATGGCAGTAGGTGTTTTCCTCATACTTTTTTTTTCTTTTTTAAAAAATATATGGCCTTCGGCTTTTATTGCCATTTAGCCAGCTTCACAACATTTCATTATTAAATCTACTAATGTACAATGATTCTTCAATTCTACATCATTTTTGTAACTGAACGTGTATTATCTCTCAAATGTTTTTTATTCACAATAGTATGTACAACACAAGACGGACACAACATTTAATTAAAACCATCCATGCCCGAGGCCGGACTCGAACCGGCGACCCCAGCAACTCGAGGCCAACACGCTAGCCGTTAGGCTGCCAGGGTCGGCATTCCTCATACTTATACCTGGTAGCCACTAAAATGCTGTGCATAACTCCTCCACAAACTGACTGGATTTATAGTGGATATGTTTTGAACATATTTTGTGAGTTTTAACGGGTATGAAGTAAGTTTAGCTCATCTCTACGAACCGAGTGAGCTTTTATTTCGCGCGGTTCTTGTTAATCTGTTTGTGAAGCGAGCAGTTTTTGAGGCGGAAATTGAAAACTGTCTCGATGATTAGAAAAACTGCGCAACCAGACAGGAGGCTACCGTATATGCAGGCGGGGGAACATGAATCTCTCGTACGTACCCAAACAGGCCGAGTGTGGTGGGGGATTAACAAGGTCGGCCAAATTGTTAGCCTTTCTCTACATTACATACTGTACGTTTAATTTCAGCTTCTAGTTCTGTAGTGGAAAGATCTGATGGAATATAGATCATGATTTATATCGTAGAAGGCACTAATTTATCTTCACAAAAATTTCCTCCTACTAACATGAACTCTATTGTTTCAGAAACTATGAAGTGCGACAGGTTTCAAAACTCAACACATCTGTTTTATGCAGTGTTTTTGTTGCAATTAGAGCCGTTTTTATGCATTTACGAGCTGTAGTATAAGTATGCCTACACAACGTATTGTTTAGTTAAATACCTTGGCAATTTTGTGAGCACCAAGTGAGAACATTTTCAGAATCTAATATTTGGCAGATAAAGCTATGTAATTAGAAGTGTTCGATTACCATGTTTATATTGGTCGCAAAACATCGTGCCACAATCTAAAAACTATCGGAATTGCAAATTAATGGATAACTATTAAAATATCTATTTTTTAAAATCATTTTCAAGTATCTTTTTCACTTTCAGCCTCCACTAGATGTACTGCACATGCAGCTAAGAGATGAGATGTCATCTTCCTCGCAATCTGCCAAAAGCTTTCTATCTCAAGCAATTAGCGTCTCCTTGCAGTGAGTCAAATGTGCCAGCCAGCTACAGTCGCTGAAAATTCTTCGTTTTTCTTCAATTAAGCCCAGAGTGAAAAGACGTTAAATTCAGAGGCTAAATGAAAAAGAGAGATGAATATTTTTTGCTACAACAGCAACACTAAAAGCACTCTCCAAAATTCGGTTCTCGTCACTTTAAAAAATCGGTAAAGATCTGCAGTCGCTTTAAAAGGTAAACATTTCCAAGCCAGTCATTTATGGCATTTTAATTTACACACAGTGGAGCTGCTCCTATCCCGCGATATGTAAACTAAGTGATTGTAATATGTTTTACTATAAACTTTAAGAAATTTAAGATTCAATGTCCGTGAATTAGTTATTTATGGCACTGAACTTAAGATCATGAGTGCATTCTATGGGCTTCGATACCGAGAGGAGAAGGATAAGTAATAGCTAAACCACTCCTGTATCAACCATCAGAAACCGTAGAATGTGAAGGGCTGTGAGCGAGTTTGATACAATGAATGGAGATTTATGGTTTGACATTACTGTCGTGTTGGTTAGTGTAAATCAACAAACATTTACACAAAACGCTTAAACTACACTACTACCCTCGTTCCTCAGTTTTGCAGTAATCAAACTAACATCCGTTTTATGATCTTCCAAAATCACGAGTAGCTTCACGAAAGATTCTGAAGAGGGAAGCAGCTATTATTCTTTCTAGGGGATGTATTTCTTTTTTTAAATCAATGCTAACTGCAACATATAGGTTTTTAACATTTTTAATTAACTAACGATTGGTCATATTAAAAAAGATCGCTTTTTATGTACGAATACTGTAAATGAAATACATACATTGACTCAGCATTTGTTTGACGGATTGTCTATTGATATATACCGACTTCAAAACTTCAAAGTACGTAGTAGTACGTCCTCAAACATGCTTTGAAGCACATGCTCTCGACTTTTCCTTCAGAAGTCCATAGTAGTCTGTTTGTAACAGTAAATTACAAGATGTGTGTTTAGTGCATCTACGAGAATGTTAAAATGAGACTAATCTAATATTCAGTTACCGGTATAGAGAATGAGAGAGCGACATGGAATCGAAGCAGTGACTCAACAAACACGGAAATTTAAATAAAAGGATACGACGTAGTGTGTTAAACGAGACAGAAACAGGTTCCGAATTCCGACGCGTTACCGCTGTGGCCGTTTAATTAGAGTTGGTCCGATCCGTGGATAAGTGCGTCCACTGACATCGATTGCTCGGCAGCCCCTGTCAGGCTGTCGAGTATGCAACCGCACAAGCAGACCGCTAGCAGTCATCTGGTCCCTCGTCCGTTAGGAGACTCGATAATTGAGAAGCTCTCACTGACGCAGCGCGTTGACTGTCAATCGCAGCTTTATTCTTTAATACAGATAATAATCGTTGATTTTATTTCCATTGGCCGTAAATCTTATTTCAAAGATTATACAAAAACGGAAAAAACTGCCAACTATCGGGATAGGGTATTTTGGTTTGCGTTAAATGGTTAATATTCATACACTTTTGTCGTTCCATTTTAAGTTAGCCATTTCAGTATTACTAACATCTTTATCATAAAATATACAGGTTATAATAAATTGAGGTGACACGGAAGATCCTTTAAGAATTTCTTTTTCCTGTTACTATTATGCATGAAAACAAAACGGTGATTACCTTAACAGTGATCAAGGCATCTTCTTCCACTCACTGCTGTGATTTAAATCACTGAATGATGTACCTAGTCATGGCACAGTGGAAAAAAATTGAAATCACAAACCTAAAAAATGCGTTCTGATAACCGAAATTGTTAAAGAGATCATCCACCTCTGTCGCTTGGAGCGCAGTCAGGTGGTTTTAGACCCGACGGTGCATTATTTTCTTTTATACGATATGATCTTTGGTCAACAGCTCAAGAGATATGAAAGTTTTCAAGCTCTCGACTATACACTGACTACGAATGGGGTCAGCTAAGTCTGCATGTGGAATTGTTGAATAAAACAACACATGATTCAAGAATTCGAGTTCGTCAATCCTCTTTAATGCATATCGTCATAAAGTATAACACTGAGTCTGTCGCGTGAGTGTCGTTAACGTTCGGATCTGGTAATCGGGGAGAGGTTACTCAATATCCGATCAGGACATCCAGATTTCGATTTTTAACGGTTTCCAGAAAACACTCACTGACAGAGCTGACATGATCCCTTCAGAAGACAACTTCCCATATGTTTCTCGCGATTCCTCCCGACTAAAAAAAATATAGTACACCAAAAAATATATATATATATAAAAAAAAAAAAAAAAAAAACATCTGATTCTACGTCTTCGAATGCGAATATTATAAATCACCGCACAACTCGCTCATTAAATACAGTCGCGTGGAACCCGTACCGGAAAGGAATTGGTCAACCTTCCACCACTTCAACAGTCAGCGGCAAGAGCATTGTTCCTGTTAAGGCAGAAACAATAATATTCTAAATCCTTAAACTTTACACTGACTACACAAGACACTGGAATTGCAGTAATGGGGGCTCAAAATACCGGTAGCTCGCAAAATTGTGCTTTGAAATAAAGTAGAAACATTAGAATGAAAGTTTATACGGAGTAAGGAAGGAAACGTTAGCTCCTCGGCAGAATTTAATTTCAGTGAAATTTAAACCAACAAAACGATTGTGTGAAACATAGAGTACATTTGTATTTCAAAATGAAGCTACAATCGTCAAATTAGCTTAGTAAAGAGTGATTTATTGTGCTTCAAGCCTGTTCTAACACTGTAAATCTTCTTTTTTAATTGGTGTTGAAATATGAAATTGCCTGATGGTTTAACATTGCTCTACTCTAATGCAGTGTACGAGAATCTGAGCAGTGGTAAAGATAGGAAATGTCTGCGAAATGGAATAATTGGCAACAGCGCCATTAGAACATTAAGGCAATTGTATCACGCATATTTTTTCTTTCAAAAAATAAAATATCATGAAATATTCTTCCGAAATAGAATTTCACTGAAAAACCTGCTCTAGTTAAGTCGAGAAAATATTTTTTTAAATTATTCTAGTTTAAGTATCGAATAAGGAAGACGAATCGATCTGTATCGTCGTCTTCAGAAAATTATGAGGAAAAATAAGTAAATGGAATTAAAGGACTCTCGCTTTTATAATTAAATGCTCTAACCTGAAAATTATTCCACTAATAACTCGAAACTCTGTTAGAATAGGGAACATTTGTGTCATACGATTAAAACAAATGCGTAATTTGCTGCCTCCATTTATCTCAAGTATTGAAAGTTGTCGGCTGTCAGTTGAACCTCTAATAACTGGATGATGGTGGACGATTAAAGAAGAAATCTACAGAAGTAAATAATGTTTGATTTTCGTTCGTGGATGATATTACCTCTGACCTGTGTGTTTGGGAAACAGTTTGGTGGGCATTAAAAACTACGGTCTATAGACCACTGGTAATTAGTTGTGCTAACAGTGATATCTTTACTTGGTGTTAGGATTAATCATCTCATTATGAATTTATAGGAGCAATAAAATTTTCTGTATTTCCTCTTGAGTCTTATGTAACTCCGGTAGTATCGTCCTGTCGCTCCTTGTTCTCTCTGAAGAAATTCTAAGTGATCTGTTTTCCATGGTATTGCCAATGTTATTAAGTGTTATTGGGGCGAGCGAGGATTAGTGAATGGAGCTTTAGGTTGTATTGAAGATATTGTTTATGAAGAAAATCTAAGTCCGCCTGATCAAATGCCACTAGTGATAAAGGTTCGTTCTGAAAAATATTTTTATTAACGTATGAAAATAGTGTTTTTGTTCCGATTCCACCGCCAACAAAATTTTGTTAAATAGGTAATGTTATTTGTTCAAGAAAGCAATTCCCAATTACAATTAGCTTTCGCAATCACAATTCATAAGGTTTAACACTGAATAAAGTTGTAGATGTTGAATGTAAAGAATCTTCTGTTGGTTTAACATATGTTGCGTTATCGAGAAAGCCTAGCAGTGACTACAAGATTTTCTTTTGACAGAATTATTAATATTAAAAATCCATGTATTTAAAAATGTGGAAAACAAGAAAAACTCTAATAAGAAATTTTGCATCTGATTAAAAGCAAATTTAATTAATTGATTTTAAATATTATAGATAACGTCTTATAATAAATGTGCTTAATTAAATTTTTTCAACAAACTAAAAACACATTTTGAAGATAGTTTGTGAGGTTTAAATAATAAAATTCTTATGATTATTATTTAGTTTCTTTAATTACATATAATATTTCATATAACAAAACTTCGCGAGTCACCACAAAGCCGTGCTTTTAGCTAATATTAAATGCTAATTACAGTGGAAAGTGTTTGGGTAGCATTGTGTTGTTGTGAAAGAGGAAACCCAGTGACGACTAACCTAAATCTTCTCCAAATCGGATGTACGAATCACCATCAGTCACAACGACCTCGCACCATTCCCACAGCAGATAAGTTCACGATTTAAGCCAGGACATTGGTCACAATCTGGTATTAACAGTTGTACATCATTATTTTTCCTATTCCGAAGGCCAAATGCCGAATGGGGAAATGTCGTCCACCATTTGGTCTCCAACCAGTCTAGCCTGACTCCAACGCCATACAAATTGGCCTTAGGGTCCTCTGCCGCAAGGCGAGGTATGCTAACCTTTAAGAAAGAAACTTCTGAGAGCATATCAAACTACAAGACAGACGTATTGGCCTCTCATTCGTGTCAAATGTGATTTGACTAGTACAGCCGTTTCCTCCAGTGCGAAGATGGCTTTGAGCGGAGGCCGCAGGCCAGGCTGCTGCGGTTTTGGGTGGCTGTGTGTGACACGCCTCGGTGGCTGGCGGCCAAGTTCGGCGTGAGTTGCGGCGGAGACCGCAGGTTGCCAGCCCTCCAGGCAAGAGCCTGTTAATTTAGTTGCAGCCTCAGAAGCGAGTGAACATGCTACAAGCGACCAGGTCACGTGTCCTTGCATATAATTTCTATCAACGCATCTCTGTCGACATCGGTAGCGTAGGGGCTAGAGTAGAGTACTGGCCCCACGTGCCGATGGTCACCAGTTCGAGTCCGGCCGAGGGCATGGGTGTTAAAGTGTTGTGTGTCTGTGTGAATGTCCCGTCCGTCCTGTGGTGTCCATACTTAGAAGCAACAATATATATATTTGGTGACTGAATCACTGGAAGCTATGATAATCACATTGAGCTGGCTGTATGGCCTTAGTTTTCGAATGGCATTACAAAAAAAAAAAAAAAAAAAGCAATACAGTTTATAAATTAAAATCTGTATTATGGCGATGACACGTCTATAGTAGTACTGAAAAAATCTAAGGTGATTTAGCTAAACAACCACACTGTACTCATTTTATTTTGGCTCTAATATTTGCAGTATTTCAGTAGATATTTCGTTTGATTGATCGGTTTCCGTCGCATGTACTCCAGCAACAGACATCAATACTGATCTCGTAGCTTAGTTGAAGGCGATTCACTACCACTGGCATTTTAGGAAATCAGCTGTCTACCACTTCAATAGAAAAGTGCTTTGCTTTTGACCGATAGGGACCTTTTTAACGGATGCCTAGATCTCGAATAAAATGTTCCTGATGTATATACCTTAGGTGTATCTTTTCTTTAACACGATGTACATAATGTTTTCATTCATATCTGTAGTGGGTGGCTGGTTTTAGTTCAAATTCAGCTTCGTAAAATCTGATACAGAATACGTATCTTTCCAAGATTTGTGGTAGTTTGCCTCATTGATCATTCAATATCGATTTAGTTTGTATATGATAATAAACAACGCATTTATACTTCAGCTATAGAAATTTAAATACACAACTTATAAACTTCCAAATAACACACATTACAATATAACCATAACACAGCCGTTCTCAAAATATTAATTACCATTTTACTATAGAAAAACTCGTCATCTGTGGTATATTTTAGTGGCTTTCATAGTTAATTCAATCTCTTGCAACAAGAAAAATTCTCTATCGTCCATCTTGTCTTGCCTTGGTCTTATTTACCTTTTTATTATTTTGATTCTGTCGGAATTTTCTCGGCATTCCATAGAGTGATACATAATTGAAATACATATTTATATTATTAATAATTATTATTAGTATTGTAATAATGAAATATATTACCTTCATAGTCATATTTTATCAATGTTCCGCGAGGCAAACGTAATTTCGGTGTAGTCAGTGCGCAAGATGCAATCTGAGCACATCCCACGTACCAGTCTGGCCTTTTGTATGACTGCAATGAAGTCGAAAAAGAAATTCAGATGTATGTTGCATGAAAATGTCTGGTGGTCGGTGCTGTGGTAGGAGTTGTGCTGCAGCTTGTCTCTGATAGAGATAGAATGTTGACTCCCAGTCACTGACACAGAGACTCTACCTCTCAAGTCCGCGATGCATTTTGTGCTCTGGTAGCTAAACTATACTAAGATCTCCTCCTCCCCTCCCCTTTCCCTTCGCTTCCCAGTACCCAGCGCCATTATTTGGGTTTAATTGTCGACTACTGCTTGAATATCTCTTAATTTGGAAAATGTACACATGCTCGTATTTGAAGTTGTATGAAAGTAATACAAGAAATTCGATTGTACTAATAAAATTGGCTGAAATGAGTATTTCAGTCAGGATGGACGAAATTTGCGTGACAAACATGTATCCTAGCTGATGGCTATTCCAATAATTATGGATAATCACGTGCATGCGTTAGTTTAACATGATGTGGGGAGAATTTTGATAAGTGTATGAGAACTGGAGACTTTCTTGCAGGTTGGCATGCGCCAGAATAATTCCATTTTAAACACGGTGAAAGATACATATATACTGTAATAAAAGTGGTTTGGTGGGTGATTACAAAATGTATTGGCCATTATTATTACTTTGACATTCGTATTGATATTTTGATAAAACATTTACATATTTTAATAGCTCGATTTATTAAGAAAGTGGGTATGAAACGATATTCTATCATTAAACACTAAAAATGTTATAATCTGACAATTTGTTCATTTAATGTAGGAGGCATGGAGACAGGTGTATTTATGATTACGTGAATACATAAATAATCAAGTATTTATTAAAAGCAACACCTTGTCTTACAAGTCAGGCTATTGAATGTTAAGAATAAACAGATATTGGTGCGAAAGTTCACGTAAAATCCTAGCATGACATCATTACAAGGAAACTTACATGAAAAGCTAGCATGACAATTTAATGCATTTACAATTTATTCAAATTTCAAATTGAACATTACAAAGAAATTAGTTAGAATTCCATTAAATCATTGACTTAAAGCTACAAGTTATTGATAGATAATACCATTTGACAAAGTATTTTCATATCATATCATTTTTACTCACTGCTATTGGTTATGCTCAGTTCTTGTTTACAGGGGAGAGTTTCTCTTAATCAAGCAGATTTCTCCGCACAGAGTAGTTTCAGCGTCAAAGAAACTAAGGATGCGCACACTGAGTCCTATCAGTTGACACAATAGTGTGCCGTTTGAAGCGACGGTAGAGTTCTGCGAAGACACAAAAAGCGCCCACGTGATGTAGGTTCGCACTTGCCTTGCGACCCTCCAGGCAGCTTTTACTCGCAAAGTCTTTCCTCAAGTGATACCCCTTAGAGTACTAAGTTAGGTAGTGACAACTACCCGCTTGCAATAATTGTGCGGTGGTAGTAATGTGCTCTACACCTCCTCACTGATGGTGAAAGCACTTCCTCTCTGCACGAAGATGGTACCGCAAGACGCTGACAGATCATTTCATTCCGACCTCTATACCAGGGTTACCCCTCCAGTCTTGTCGACGCACCAACTTGTCAATGCGAACATACAGTTCAAAGAACAGCTAGTCATATGCTTAGAACAACAATGATTATTGGATTACACTGGGTATTCGCAATGACATGACCTACATGCAGTTTCGTACGGGGCACTTTACTTCGGACAAGATCGCCCTCTTTCGGGTTTGACTCCTGCGTTAGTAAATTTTCCGGTCGCGGTGAGCAGCTAGAACCACGTTGACAGCGAATATCCGCTAGCCGAATTCTCAACTCTGACTTATGAGTCCACAGGGAATTCAAGTACATGGTGAAACCAGGAATTCCCCTTCCATCCACGCAATGTTCCGACCAAGGCCTTTGTCCGAATAGATTACAGATAATCCCTGGCCGGATGTTTCCCATTAGGGGCTGTGACCAAGCTGTCTCCAGGTATGTTCTGGCATTTTCGTCTACCAACGCTAGCATTCTCAATGCAAACATTTAAAATCTTTATCAAGAACAATTAATTTTTTTTAACTGCTTTACGTCTCTTAACAGCGAGGTCTTTAGAGACGGGAAAGGATGGGGGGCAAGGAACGGGAAAGAATTCGGCCATGGCCTTTTGAAGGAAGCATCCCGGCATTTGCCTGGAGTGATTTGGGAAACCATGGAAAACCCAAATCTGGATGCCCGGACGGGGATTCGAACCACCGTCCTCCCGAATGCGAGGCCAGAACGCTATGCGTTACACCACCACGCTCGGTAAGAACAATTAGCATTATACTAGACTCCTCATTAAGCTGTCTCGATAAAATACATACGCATCTGTCTGTGTGTTGCAACTGTTCTTTTGCTCATATTTTTATAACATACAGAGTCACCAATTTCAACCTGCCCTAAGTAACAGCCTCTTAAAAGATACTGTCAATTAACATAGCACAGGACTCTTTACAACAGATCATCTACGTTCATTTAGATTTTTTAATAAAGTTTGATGTAAGGCTGTGCATGAAATAAGTCTGTTAAAAAATTATTCTCATTTTATATCCAGAATTGGACCGGTGCATACTGTAGTACACAGAATATTTCATTTTACGTTACCAATCATTTTTATCTTTCTATAATAACCAGCATTCCTCAAGAATTCTATTTCTCTAATACCAAATTCACATTTTTTACATTTTACTAGCATAGAACACATGAACATTGACAGTTTTTACAAAATTGTGCTACTCATGAAATATTTTTCGTTATGGCTTTACGCATCGTCGATATCGAGATCATTAGATGTCTTTTGGAAGAACCATCCCGGCAATTGTCTGGAGCGATTTCGGTAAACCATAGAAAACTGAAATCTGAATAACTATATGGACATTCGAACCTGCGTTCTATCGAATTCCAACATGAAATATTATGAGAAAGAGACTGTTGACTTCCTTAGGCATGCCTAACAGTCAGTGACTGTCACGATGTGTTCCAGCAATGGAGCACTGATTTGACCGAACAAATATACTATAGCAAAGACACTGGTGAGATTTTTACAGCTATCGAGTTTTAAAAAATCGCACCAGTTTGAGCCAGTCATTGCTTTCTTCTTAAGAATTAATTAATTTAATTAACACCATACCTAATGTTTTGAATTTAGAGAGATATAAGAAATTTCCTGGACATATGGGCCCTCATGTACGGAGGTCAGCGATTAACTTTAACTATGCCTGCTATTTGGAATGTATTCAGTTCAGTAGGGTTACTTTACGTCGCTCTGCTGCGGGGCCAGAAGTCTGAGATCAACATTTTTGTATCCTCTAAGACAAAATATCTGCCCACAGTGTCTTCCAACCTCCAATCCGCTATCTACTAAACGTAATATCACACGAGTGCACTTTAATACAACTGTAATGTTAATAACCGTTCTTCATTATTGTCTTTAAGAGTAATATCACAATATGGGTGTGAGAGAGATGTACTGAAAAACATTTCAATCATTATATTTGCCGTGAGTGTGTATCCATCGGGGGAACTTTTCTCTTTTGCTCAAAGGCTGAGATCTTATGAGGATTATAAATACAACTCACATTTTGTTTTTTGTTTTAGAGAAGTAACTGAACTCAAGATTGCTTCGTATCTATTTCATATCTTTCAGTCAAACATATCTTTTCTTTATTTTAACATGCTGCCTACTTTTTCACGAACACTTTTTGCGATTTTGATTTTTGCAACGCCCGCAATGACGGCTATAGTTATCTGTTTCTTTTTTTTTTTTCAGAATACAACCAAAGTATTGTATTGCGTTCCAGAAGACTCCTTACTGAAATTCTGGCCGTGTGTGCACACCAGAAAAATATGCTTTGTAGGTGATTAGGGTTGAAATGTCCTTGTTTATTAATATATTTTTCCGGATAATATACTGAAAATCATGTAAGTAGTATTGTTTATTGTGTTACTATATTTTGTTCCACAGAAAATTCTAACTTTTTCATTTACAGCTTTTACAATACGGAACTGTTGTAAAGTAACGTAGTCATGGTGATAGGTATAAAAGTTAAAATTATAATCTTGTAATCATACTACTTCTCGTTTAAAGTGATGGTTTATTTTCTAAGGTCACAAACGTCTCCTTGTTCTAATACTACCATAGAATTCTTGTAACTTCATTCTTGGCTCACAGAATTAACGAATGTATGTTTGATATTATATCAGGCGTCATTAACAATAAGTTCATTGTTTTCGTTAAACAGCATAACACAGGTAAATGTATCACTTCATAAAAATCCATTTACTATAGTTCGTAGTAAACTCTGAATACTGTTTATTCCGAATGGTGGTTTATATAATAAAAAATACAGGTTATTTTAACGTTTGTACTCAAATTGCAGTCTGAAGTTTGATTCCCTCCATTTATTTTCAATTAACGCGGTGCGGTCGCGTGTAAATGACATTTGAGTAATTGGATTAGAGCACTTGTTGGTAGCTAAACGAACGAATGACATGCGTGATGCCGCAGACGATACCTGACCTGTCCAAATTGCTCATCACTCGTTTAATAACATTTTGTTCTAGAGCAGCGGGTTGGAGGATGAACTGGCTTTGACGGCCATAAATTTGAACTAAATTTTTCATGTTAATTTGCTTTTCACATTCTGGATATAAAAAGAGGTTATTCGATCAATTTCATAAATATTCTGATTCAAATGATACTCAGAATTTTTTTTTTTACTAAATTTCTTTCCGGAGAACTGACACAACACGCAGAGAAGAGAACCAATACAAGATTTACACAAGTTAGACAGTTATAGCTGAGGCTGGATCACAACAATGATTTGCACAAATTAATTCCACGTTCTCACGTTAATGTTGGAAAAAATAATATTACTTGAGACGGCCAGATAATGCCAAACAGATATACAAGTATGAAGCACTGAGGAGATATTGTGAACTTGTTTTTTGTACACATGTACATGTTTTGTATATATTTAAACAACATATACAAGTACAGGTTTCCTCAAAGTTGGGAGTTTTTAAAATTTACACATTTATCTCGAGCGGCATTTGGAGCGAAGAGCGGATTTCATTACTTAGCCTAAAAATAATTAAAGCACTGATTTTTGCTTCAGGATACAATTGTCTCACCTACCACATCTGTAACCACAAACGTCACTGGAGAACGAAGATCCATTAATACTTTTTTCTTTGTCTCTTAAAATGTATGTTTTTCAGCAAATCCGAAATATTTTCCGTTATTTAGACTACTATCAGAGCAGAAATTTCGTACAACAGTTAAACGCTTCATCGATCATTTTGATTAAAGTAGCCTACTACCTCATGTTCTTATTTTAATATTGCTAAAAGTAAAATTACTTGACATGGTGAGAGGACACAAAATTTATTTATGCAAATATGAGCTAATGAGTTTTATGAGTACTGAGATGCTTTTAAGGTTCTGTATTTCTTTTATTTACTTGTATTATTTAAGGAATGCGCATTTACAGGCAGGAGACCTGCTACTTTTAATATTAATCTAACATTTATCTTTAGGCAACAGCAATTTACAACCAGTAATACGCCTATAGCACGACTAGAAGAAAGTCATACAGTCCCGAGCCCAGTGTTTGGCTAACACGTAGTAGGTGTGACACGCACCATCTGTTCAGTCTTTCAAAATTGGGAGTGTTTCATTAAAGAAATCAAGGATGATGAAAAATCATCTGAGTTATCACAGCTCAAAATTTAAAACAAGAACCTATATTTTTAATGAAAATACTCTCAGCTATAAAACGTATTTCTATCTTTAAATATAATGAGTAAACGCTAATAGTGTTTTTTATTATTTTTTTAATAGCGGTTGTTATCATGTCAGTTAGCGCAATTGCGTTTCTTTTAGCTCTACTGTGTATATATGATATTATTTCTTTTATTGTGTGTTTTACAAAATGGAAAGCGCAAGATAAACCCAACACTTAAACAAAATCACCCTTGCTCTAGGCTAGACTCGAACCTACGACCCTCAGTATGCGTTGCTAATACAGTAGCCCCTACTCAACCGGGGTTGGAGGCATCGGTGTTATAACACCTAAGTTCAATATTATCTCTTAGCTCACTGGCAATAATTATAAAATAAAGAGGAGGCAATCCAAACAACAAGTGTTTTGTGTTAAGCAATAATATCCTCAGTTTAGAGCTGACCACTCCAAAAAAATTTAACATCTCTAAAACTATAAGGCAAAGAATATCAGCATTGAAGTATGAGATATGACGGACGAGTATGTGAATGTTCTGGCCTTCTGATAAACAAAACAGTATGAAATTACAAGTGAAAATTCTATGCCAATCCCGATCTAACACGCCCCGTCTTCCCCTCCCCCCCCTATCCCCCCTTTACAGCAACTACACGGAGTATCATGATTTGGTTGGTTGGTTTCTCGTTAGTTTCTCAAGTTTTGTTAGTGTTGTTAAAAGTTGTTCTATTTGCTGAGGAGAGTGCTTACTTACTTACTTTGCGTGTTTCAAGTTGTATCTTTCCATATCACTTTGTCATTGGCTAAGAATAGGTCTTCTACTTGGCACAAGAAGCCCATGTCATCGAGGAGATTCTCGAGTGTCTGAATGGAACCGCAATCACATTTGTCATCGTCCGTATATCCCCAATTTTTCAGAGTAGTCCTGCATCAGAAGAGAGTAAATTGTCTTGTCAAGAGGAATAGTGTGAAATCCAGCTCAATAAGGATTGTTCTTCCGAAACACACCACAGAGGCTATCAGACGGACGAATCGCCAATAGTGTCGCATCCCAGCACCCCATTCGCCCTGCACACTGAGGTGGTATATAAAACACATTATACTCTGGTGGTTTAACATTGTTCGCCACAAATTTTGATAACTTGACGCCAAAACACCGAACTTAGAAATTTCTTCACCATCAAGTCTTGAACCAGCTAACAACGTGGAGAGCATCATGTACCACTTTAATATCTTGGTAATTTCGGCATCGTGGAGGGCAGAGTATCAAGAGTACAACAAAAGTATTTAGTTAGTGTTTATAACATTTCTGGCCTCTAGATGGTGCGATGTGTTTTCTGCGCAAAGCTAACATAAACCACTGTGGTGGTATTTAGTGACGTCAGGGATAGAAGATTGTATAACAACTTACAATAACTTCCTAACGTTTTTTCTGAGTCAGTAAAACCAACGGTGGTCAAATATCTTCTTCGAACAATACATTATTAAATAAATGGTGGTGGCGGGTAAGTAAGTGTTTAATAAACTTGAGTGATATATATATATATATATACATTTTTTCTCAAGAATTTTCTTTCCGACATGTGCAGGATAAGCCACGTAGCAAGAGTTATCAAATGCTACAATGTTCCGCGGCTTCGGGAGGCCTTGCGTCTAAACGATCCGACTTTAGTGAATATAGAAAATGATATACTTAGAAGTATTGATTTAGTTAGTGTTACCTTTAAATTTGCCCACCTTAAGTCACAAAATATAATTCTGTAAATGTGCTGTTTTTTATTATTTCCTGAACTTCAATACACAAAGCAAATCAAGAACTTGTTATTCGCATTTGCTACAGGCCTCGCGCTGTCTTAATCTGGCTCTGCCCACCATCACTTTTTGTAGAACTCGGGCAGTTCTGGGAAGGTACCTCGCTGGACAAAATCCAGAGAATTGTGATACAGGCAGAAGATGAAGCAACTCCCAGTATTGGGGAAGAATAGAGGGTCACATCCGGAAGTTCTCCAAACGCTTAAGGAAGAACTTTTAAGTCACGCCAAGGCGCTTTACGTGCTTTCCTCGCCCGGACGAGTTACATGTTGTAGCTAGAATAGTTGTCCGCCTTTAAATTTTTACCGATGCTGAAACGTGATCACATAGCCATGTTTAATTCTACACTTCTTTTCTACATTTCTTGTCAGCTTGCCTTCGCCATGTTTTTGTCATGCCGTTACGCTATTTCGTGCAGCGCTGTTCATACTATTGTGCCCCGTGTGTCTGTCAACTGCAGGTGAGCCGTAAGAGAAATTTGTGTTTCCTTTGATAATTTTCCTGCTTTTCTGGTGTCGACAAGTCATTCTGTTCCCAGCGTGGGGCTACCTTTATTTATACGTTACTTCGTACCATAATAACAAACCTGCAAACATACAAAGGGTCTGTATTGCGCGGAAACACACTTCTTTGGCAGCTTTGATCTCCGCCGCTCACGCTTTTTGCAGACCTCTATTTGCGTGGCCGGTGATTTTCAGCAAACTTCGATCACGTCACGCCTAGCCCTTCGGTAACTAAACTTATTCTCTTATTCCATACCAAGATCCAACACATAGATGTCAGACATATCACATCAAAGGCACGTATCACGTAGTCGGTTCATTGTTAATGCATTGTCTGAAAATATGAAACATAGCGAACCATAATGTGAACTAGAGGTGGGCAAAGAGACTCACTAAAATGAGTTTGTTCATTTGATCACTCCACGAAAACAACTAGTTCTTTTGAATGATTCACTAGCTCAGTTTTATTTGAGACCTTTTTGTTTTAGGTCTCACCCCTCAGAATCCGGTTGCAACCCCCTTTTCGATGAAATACCCCCCCCCCTTAAATCGACTTTGATGCAAATAGTAGACCTTTTTTTCTTATTTAGCTCTACAGTCCACAAAACCCACGTGGAACAAGCTCTTCTTGATCTTCGGAACTAGCCGACTTATGACCGACTCACCTAGAAGAACTACCGTTCACTTTTAGTGGGCGACTGCTCACTCGCTCTTTTAAAAGAATTGCTCTAAAGAACTGATTCACTCGTGAACGACCCATCTCTAATGTGAACATGCTGACACGCTTCATGTAAGCAGAAAATATGCATAAATCCATTGGCGCGTATGCATAGTTGCTCGAGTATGAACGGATATTGATACAGCGGCTGGCAGAAATGTGAGATCAAAAGCGAATTCATAAAATAAGTCAATTTTCTGGACCAATGTAATTTCTTATTTCTTCTAACTCCTAGCTGACGAATGGATTGCGCTCACTAGCGAATGCTGTTTATCATCATAAGACAAAGAGAAATAGTAAAATGTAAAGGGTAATAAATTTAATAAGTGTGTGAATTTTACATTTCATGTCATCTGATTCATATTATTCCTGTTGCCGTAATATGAATTTATCCAAAAACTAAATTGTGTTGTTCAAACGATAAAATATATTTTTAAAATTACAAGAAAGTGATTATGCAAAACATGCAAAAAATTAGCTACATAAAACAGAAATAGGATAAACATTCCAGGTTCAATAATTGATTAATTGTTTTAAAAGGTAATTTTTCGATAATACAGGAAATGTAGCGCAGACGTTGTCGAGGAACATATTACTAATTTATGATTTGTCCGATGACGACGTCCATTTCCCCTTTCAGTGCCTCGACAGTGACGTGGGAGTTGGTGTGGTTACCACTGTGTCTCACCGTGCAGCGCTGTCTCCCAGGATATTTCCTTTGTAGGGATTCTGTATTTACAGATACTATTGAAAGTGATCGAGTGTTAGATTTGGAGTTCCGTTGCCTCGTGAAATTATGTAAACTATCGACATGTATCACAACTGCAGTACTAATGACACCCTACTACAGTATTAACTGACGTAGGAAAATTACACTTTTTTAACAAATCCAAAACAGTTAACAGGAGGAATAAAAAGTTACTGAGCACATGCAAACCTCCCCTAACACTGATTATCTATATATATAAAAATTAATGTAAGTTTGTTTGTTCTTCATACAGTTTTCATCCGATCTCGATGAAACTTTGCACACTTATCCTTTGAAACAAGGAGAAAAATGCTGTCTACATTTGGTTGAAAAATTATCTGTATAAATAATACATGTTGTCTTATAATTTCGAAAAATTACTGAACGGCGATAGACAGACGCGATGAATGTCTAGGTCTCTGTATTGCCGTTCGATTCAGCGATCGGGTATCTCAGTGGATAACGCGCTTGCTTACTGATGTTTGTATTGTGGTCTCCGGTTCAAATCTCCGGGGAGGCAAAGATTTTTAAAATTTGTTTTTGGTCGTAAGTGTCACTCTTGGACCGTCGGTTATTCGGATTGAATGTTAAACTGTACATATCACAAATTTAGGGGTGCAATGCGAGGCAAATCGTAGGTCGTCTTGCAATGCTGTAAGTGTACGCTTTTTTACGTTATATTGATCCCCCAGGGGTGATTTGCAGTCAGTGTGTGTGTGATCTGCAGTAATAATACTATAAATGAGGAAGTAAGTCTCTGTATTTTTGTTACGTTTTGACGACTAAATGCCTTTACCGGAATTTGACAAGAAAATCTGTAGGGAGGGCACAGGATTTTTTTTTTTTTTTCGGTATGATTAACCATTGTAGTCACGAAATTTTGAGAACTTATCGAATGGTGACAGAGAGACGGATGTGTGTGTTAGTCTGTAATGTTACGTCGGTTGCTCAAGGCGTGCTTTTTGCGCATTATGTTGGTGTATAATTTGTTAATAAATTTCGTTTAGAGAAAAAAACGTATTATTTTGTGTAGATGTAGATATTCTCTGTCCTATTACTTTGTATCTGCTTAAATGTTTCTGGCACCAGTTTATTTTGCCTTCTTTTTTGACATGCCTTGCGAGCATAAATTGGCCTAAGTTGTGGCTCTAGCAGAGCACTACCAGCTAAAGTTATTGAAACCCAAAAATAGGATGCTCATGCTGAAGAAAGAATAAAAGACCAATCTGAAATAAAGTTGCCCTCAGTTAACACCCACCCCCGCATCCCCTGCCCTTCGTTTATTTTTCTGTTTTTAAATATATTGGAAATTGATACAGATTTGACGGTAGAATGATATAGTGATGGCTTTTCTGTCATATTATACACTCTGTGTTGTTTGAGGTCAATCCTTCGTTACCAACAACATTCTATATTCAATTCAGGCAAAGAAATTCTTAATCCTCGCATACGAAGCCCAATTAATTTTTCAGAAAAACTTTCTACTTATCAGTTTTAGCTGATTAGTTTTTTACTCTGTATATACTTTGTTTCAGTTTGCTCTGTGTAGTCTCATTCGGTTTTTCGAATATCGTCTCTTATTTTTCATTAATTTTTTTAAATATTTTTATCGATTATTTTTTTCTTCGCGGTTTTTTTATTTTAAGAAACACAAGTCGTTAGTCTGTTTCCAGGCAGTTAGATAACTAATTGTGCGATATTATGATCATTTACAGTTTCCTCTGTTCTATCGTGTTTCTGGTTTTGTTGTTCAGTTTTTGTTTCTGTGCTCGGAACAGTGGTGGCTCTAGACGTAGTTACACTGTGACATGTCACCACCTCTAATCAAGAGTAAATAAATTCAGTGAAAGATTTTATATATAAATATAAATGAGGCATTCTCTACTCTATGATAACTTATGACAGCTAGGGCAAGTATTAAACTCCATCTGTTGGCCACATCAGTGAACTGTTTCGCTGTCGTGGAGACAATTTTCGGATGGCACAGATCGCGCATGCGCTCTAGCGTTTTCGTGGAAATATTCACGGTCGGTGGTTCGCTTTGTTAATGGGGAATGGAGACAACTTCATTCTGTCAAACACTGTAGCTCGACAAAGTTAGTAATATTGCCGGTAGAGTGCAGCAGCAGCTGCAATTTTTGTAGCATTCAACTAAATATCCACAGGAACACTGCTTCAGCCTGTGGTTCGCTGATTACTGATGGTTCGCGAACATAGTTCAGGAGTTCCACAGGCAGAATATCATAAACTTTGATACCAAATCCGTACTGTAAAAGGCTGTATTTTTAAAATGCTTGAATATTGCAATGACCGGGCAAAAATGTGGCATTTCCAGGATAGAACAGCACTGTTTCTATTCATTTCCATATGGCGTCTAGAGATTAAGTAAATTACTAAGGGTTTTAAGAGAGTGTGAAGAACCGTGGTAGGTGATAAGATTGGTAACGCGAGTGGTGAAGGAAATAAAAGACATAGAGCTACGATCTAGCGACTTTTGTTTTGGTTTATGCATGTTGGCCGGTGGCCTGGTGTAGCGTCCCGCCTGTAGTGACATTATTATTTATCTGGTTAGTAACATTATTATTTATCTGGTTTTGTCTGATTAACATGTAATTAGCTTTTAATAGTTCACATACAGTTTTATATCTGCGTTTCAAAGGGATTCAAAACGTGGTTTCAGATTTATTATGTTATAATGGTACATGTCCGAGATTTTAATAACAACAATATGGAAAATAAAATTTGACCAGGGGTGGAAGACAATAAAGACAGTGAAATAATTGCATAGGAAGATAACTCAGAAGAGGAAAATGAAGTTGCGTAATCGTCGTCCGTAGTCGGCTAAAAAAAGAAAAAAATAGGCATGTGTGAGTTAGAGGCCCACAGCATTATTTTTGAAAATTTACTGGTCCTCGGTTTGAAAAAGGTTTGGATACGCTGCCCTAGAAGCTTTTACAACGCGAGTAGGCAATATTGTTTTTTTTCTTAGATTCTCTGAAGGCGAATTACATGTTTATGAATGCACGTAACAGGAAACGATTCTCAAGCGAAATGTGTTGCATTGTCGTCGTGGTTATGGAAGGCAGTGACGGATAAGAAAGTATGGGGCCCTAGGCACTCTCAAAACTTTTGATTCCCTATGTTTTTGAAAATAATTATCTGTATTTTATAAGTACAAAGTAAAGGTTTTGTAGATGACTAATAAAATTTATCGTATTTATTTATTCAGTTAACAAACGAATTTTACGATATATCATTGTTTGAAATTTACTTTACACTACAATGAAACAAAAAAAATTACATGCTTTTCATAATACTTTCATTATTTTATTCTGGATGATTTTATTTTTTATTATATTTATTTAGTGAAAAAGTGAACTTTCAGGGAGCCTTCAAAAATCAGGGGCTCCAGGCTACTGCCTAGTCGTGCCTTTTGGGTAATCCAGCACTGATCCAGCTTGTCGGTTCTTGGCTAATCAAAAAATGTTTACCGTTTGGTCAATTTTATAACATTTATCATTGCTTAATTTCAAAATCATTTCTTTAATCTGGCAGTAACTGCTGGTAATTAGACTTTCACACGTTAAAAATCTTTATACTGCGAGATTCTTACTCTGAGCTGTTTTTCCAGGCACCTTTCACTTCAATGATGATCAGTAAACCGTCGAAACGTTCAGTCATTCTGTGGCAAGGCACGAAGGTCATCCCCGCATGGATTTTGGGAACCTTCTTTTTCTCTCTCTCTCTCTCTCTCTCTCTACTGTTCTTATAAGGTCGGCAATCTGGAACAATGAGATTTCTGTCGGCGAACCCCTTCTCGTCCAAGTCCCAAGCCTCCCAAAACCAAATCCTAGCCCCCCCCCCCCAAACCAAAATCCTGTTTCCGCACTGAAAACATTTTATTGTTGTCACTACCTGAGCAAATCAATTCGGCCGCCACCGACACGGAATAAACAGTGAACTGCGTAAATCCTAATTTAAGAATTTTTTTCCGTCTTTTGGTTGAGCAACTGCTTCCTTATAGCCACGTAAATTTCGAGGGTAGCATTAGGGAATACGAGAAGCGAATGGCCGGCGTTTCTGCGGTACTCAAGCGCTGCGCGCGCTCACGGACAGGCCAATAAACTGGCCACTCTGCAGCCACTTCAGCTCCAACAACTGCAGCTGCTCACCGGCTACGCCATGACGTCAAGCGGGGACGAGTCACGAAATCCTTATAATCCGCTAAGACCACGTCCCTCCATCATGACACACAACGTGGCTAAAATATCAAAATGGTATAAGGGGTATCTAATGGAAAACGTAGTTACAGGAAACGCAAAAACTTATACGACTCAAACCAAAATAAAGTGTTATGCAATGAGCAAAAACGAAACGTGTAAAATATTACACTCTTCTCTGTGAACGAAATGTGCCATGGAAATGAGTGACTGTGAAAATCTCATATTGAAACTTAGTTCTCAAGTTTTGGGGACTGACAGAAGCCTATCTCTAGAACAAAGGTATCTACACATTGAACGGTGTTCCTTATAAGGAACTTGAAAAAACTGTATCTACAGCAACAGTTGAACTTATATTCAAACACTTTTTATTTAGTTAGTTGTTCTGATTTATATAGTTCGAAGTTTAAATATTTCCTCGTTAATCTAACACAAAATAAACTGAAAAAAATAATAAGAATTTCGTAACTTAAAAACTTAACTTAGTCCACAACACCAAGGTTGGTTGGATCCTCCCAAAGGAGGCATACTAAGCCATTGTGTCAGAGGTAGGACGGCCAGTTCCTTTCCTCTGGGACCTACAGTTTAACGTGGAATCCGAACCACGGAGCGGCCTGGCGTAGCTCATATAATCAAACACAATTCTCAAAATTCCTGCGCCTGCCGGGATTCGAACCCGGGACTGGAGCAGTGAAAGTCTTAAAAAAAAGCGCCGTAACCACTGAGCCACCATACCGCTAAGAATTTCCTACTAGACTGCAAATGTCATTTGTACATTATCATTAATTTTAAATACATAATATTTTTTTCACATAATGTATCTCCATCTTCACCACCTTTTCCAAACATCTTGTGTGTCGGCTGCCTTTGATGAGTTATGCTCATGTTTGGTATGTTCAAATTTGGGGCTTTGGTTTTACGGCCGCAAACTCTTGGTGACCGTTTAAATTTTGAAAGCTGATCTTTTACTCATATAAAGAACTATTTCAAACAGTGGAAACTTTATGGTGGATATATTAGGATGCTAACTTACAAAGGACTATAATATTTTCAGAGCAAGTATGATTTCTTGTCGTTCTAAAATATCTTAAATCCAATTGCAGCAATACTATCGATTATGATTTCATCTAAAAATCAACACTGAAAGCTTTTATCGATAGAAATTCCTAAAGAAATAGTCTCTTGCTGACAGAAATTAGTAACTAAATGGCACAGTGATTTAATATTGATATTTCTACGCCAAAAACAGCGTTTCGGTTGGCTTAGTTACCCGAGTATCCCCTAGCTCGGTCTTCAGTGTGGGTTACTATGTCGGAATTCAAATCCCGTTCAAGCCGAAGATTTACCTTCAAATCTGACCATCCGGAATACCTCCGCGAGCCCAAAAAATCCGCTGTCACAAAAGTTCGACGAAGGAAAGCCTTGGTAATGTCATCAGAACTATACGATAATTAATCAGAGGAAATAGCTAATTAATATGTTTGTTTAAGTGGTCATCTCGCCACAGGCACTACTGAAATTGTGCAGCATGTCTTGGACTGAGGTACTGCATTCGGTAACTCACAAAAATGGTGCAGTTTTACCTCATAATTTATTGAAAAGTTCGTTCAATCATTAACACACATACATTGAAACATTTGCTGATTAATAACGCTGGTTGCTAATAGATATTGCTTTTAGTGTTCAAACTACAATACTTCTTTCTGCATAATGCTGTTCTACTGTCCATTGCTGTACTGATTACATGATGAACTGAATATTCGCCCTCCTCCCCCCGCACCCCCCCCCCCCCCCACACAAACCTTTAAACCTGATTGAATATTAAGTATATGATACATACTGTTATTTAAACTGTCCTACACTGCAATTGTAACATGTGGTGGTACCAATGGATAGTATTATGATCTTAACAATTGGTTGTCAAATTTTGTTAATTTTCTTTTTAATAATTTTCTTGCCGTTATTTAGTCTGCGATCAAGCTGACATGTTGGCGTTGGCAGAAATCCACCAAAAATTACAAACAGATTTTACTAACCTGTAAGATCACACTGCACACATTTTGAATTGTCTGTACATTATTGTGTCTCATAATTTGACATTCACTACATTCCTTTGCCCCACAAGAGTCTCTATAATACATCAACCTTTAGATCACCCTTATTATAGAAACTACATAATCTGTGAAAACTCCGGAAAATTTCAGACTATTCCACATTAACAGCTTAGTTATTATTATTATATTATTTAAATATGGTGCGTACGCTACGTAATTATGCCATGTTAAAACAAAACCGTGAACAGTTTTGATGCCCCACTGAATATTTCCGGGCTTAGGGCAATGAAATATTCTGGAACGTGTGGATTGTATCGTCAGTGTCAGCAAACGAAACACAGTAAACGAATACAGTACTAGTAGTTTCTTACGCAACAATACATTAACGCCAAATACCTATTGAAAAAAAGTCGAATTAATTTTATGTATAGTGCGAGTACTGTCAAATACATAAACGACAACAACAAAACAAAATAACTTGAAATAAGCTTCCATAAAAAATACCAAACTTAAATAATGTTAATGAATCTAAAATAGTTCAGTTGAATTTGAGGTTGTTCATTTAGGTCGAAAGCAGTGGCATGTATGTCGGCACTATACAGTGCCAGCGCCATTAAAGTACTGCCCATTCTCACTCAAAGGGCTTGACACTAAATTTCTGCTTTTTCCTCCGCCTGCAGAACGTTTGATTTGAGTGACAGAACTGAAAGGCAGGGGAGAATAGGGCGTGGTCCCCAGGCCAGCACTAATATTGAAACGTCGTCGTAACTTCCACCAGCCCTACCTTACGCCCCTCCTCCCCCCATCTCCCCACCACCACATGTGCCAGTTGGCTGGTCCGAACAGCGACGTTCGACCAAGGGATCGATCTGATAAGGAGGATAAAGAGTGACGAAGGGTAGGAAGGAGGGTTAATCTCAAAGAACTGCGATGGTAGCACAGACTCACAGAGGAAGTTAGTGCGGAAAAAGAGTTCCAGCGGAACCGGATATTAAAATAAACTGCCGTCACTCGATTACAGTGACAGCTCGACGCTTTAATATAGCCAGAAATTCTGTCTCCATACGGGGGAGGCCGACTTGAATTATAGTCGGAACATTAATGTCAGGCACTCTCTCTAACTTCCACTTCCATCGTTAAAGGTAATTTGACATTACTCAAAATTGATCTCAAAGTGGTCAGTTGTGATAAAATGACGTTAGTGGTATTAAATAATTCCGATTGCCTCCCAACTTACAAATATATATTTTTGAGCGTAATGATAATGCCTCCAATTGGTCTTTATTTATTGTAAGAATCGGGCTTAATCTTCATAAATACATTCGTTGGCACTACACATTAATTCCTCATTTGCGATGCACTAATCTGTGTGTGAGGTTTTTTTTTTATGTTAAAAATGTAATATTGTAAGTAGAAGACTACTGACAACACGTTCTGAATGTATATAGAGTTATTGCATATATAGGAACTTGTCGAAGTCATTGTAGCTCGCGACATACGATCCAGATTGAAAGATTGAACCGTTGATCCGAGATGAGCCTTTTGTGTCACCAAGCAATGTGCTTCTCACGGGCGTAACTCCGGCAGTGTCGTTCCTTGAAGTGGAGTGTGGTAGAATTCGTCAGTAGTAGCTTGCTACAAATTAGATCGAGAGAATCACGTCTTAGGTCTCTGTGAAGATAGCTGGTCGTTTCGGAATATCGCTCTGCATACTGAGTTATGTCCTTGGTACATTCTAATCATTGTTGGCTTGAAATGCTATTCAGTAAAGCACTACTCTTTTTGTTAGAATCTTCCATAAACTCCACTGTACATCATTTTTTTCCCTGTATCAGTCAGCTTAATTTTTAACATCATTCTGAAGCACAACGTTCGTAAAGCTTAAGTTTTCTATTCACATTCAAAGTTTTCTCCATTTTTTCCTAGTAGTAATCTGGTCTTGATATCATTTTTGCCTTTGACCATCGGCTGTAATTTGACTTATTTGAGCAACTGAACAGTGGAGATCAAACAGTTAGCCTGCGTCTACTTCGACAGACATATTGTAATGCAACATTACATCTAACGGACACGGAATCTTATTCAACTGATTATTAATCAGAACAGCACAAATTGTTAGATAAATGGATGGCGATATTTATGCTTATATGAAATGAAAAAAATGATTTATTCTCGTTTTTTAAAAGAAGTATTAAAAGTAGAAAGAAAAACAATTAATAGTACGAAATACTCTTGTAGTTGGACATTTTTAAGTCGATATACTTCGCGCCTAATAGTTATTCACACCTGCAGGCAACAGAGCGGCGTCTCGGCAGGTCCCAATCTTGTCCAACCTTTGCGGAATGAAATGCTTGCTAATTGAGAACTTAGTTAAACTCCTGTCGGCGCTGTAATATAGTCAAGGATATTAACAGGAAGTCGGATAGAATCAAGAGCCCAAGTTTGTACCACCCTGCTTCCCTAGAGTTATGAATCCATAGTGGAGGATGCCTATTTGTTTGACGAAGGCGAGTACAGTGTCCCGGCGTCTAGATACACTCGGTTCTCAAGGATTTGAATTGATTAGGCAGGATCACTCTTCAGCAATAAAGAATAATTTCTGCGAAGCCGTATACCCGTAAGTAGACTTTATGAAGTTTTTTCCTGAATTGCAATTTTGCTCAAATCAGTAGTATCTGACATTCAGCATGTCCAGCAAAGACTGTTTGTTACTGGAATCAATAAAGGTTCGATCCCACACAGGTATATTACTTTATTATCTTAAATCTACATACGAGTAAATAAGAATTAAATGCTGTTCGTTGCAAGCCGCATCACTTGAGAACGGCTTGACCGATTTCGTTATTTTTTTTATTTTTTTTTGAATGTTCGTAGTAGTTTGCTAAATGCTTTTAGAAAGAGTAAAACTGAAACAGTTGTCTGGAAAATTCTGGAGAGCTAAAATTATTTTTTCTATGGACCAATTTGGCTAGTTTTTAAAAATGTTTGTAATAGTCCGAATGAAAATTTCAGATAAATAATTGGAAAAGATGCCCGGAAAATTGTAAAAATTCACCAAACAATTGAAATTGCTTTTTTCTATCTACACATTTCGTTATGTTTTTTTTTTTAAATGTTTATGATATTCTGAAAAAGGTTTTTAGAGAAAGAAAAATTGGGAAATTTACCCATAAAGTTGGAAAATTCGGGGAAATTGAAAGTGCTTTTCTCTGTGTTCCAATTTGGCCAATTTTTTAAAATGTTTGTGATAGTCCAAATTAGGTTTTTAAAGAAAGAAAATTGGAAAAGAATTCCGCAAAAACTGAAAATACTTTTTTTCTTATGGGCCGATTTTTTTAAAAAAATATTCGTTTTACTCCGAATAAGGTTGTAGACAAAGAAAACTTCGAAAATTTGACCAGAAAATTAGGAAAAAAGTTAAACTGTTTTTTATATAGACCAATTTGGCTATTTTTATTAAAAATGTTGATAATAGTCCGAATAAAGTTTTCAGAGAAAGAAATATAGGAAAAGTTGCCGAGAATATTCAGAAAAGTGCTTTTTTTTCTATGCGATTTTTTGATGAACTCAAGACCATAACTCACGATTCGAACAATGGATATGCGTAATTTTATGCTTCCTGGATGGAAATTACCCAGTTGAATATTTTTATTCGAACAAAATGGGTAGATCTGGAGAAAATCTGAGAAAAATTTACTCCAGGCTAAATTAAAATAAAATTACATTTGCTTTTATTTTTGTGTTGTTTTGCTATTTGTCCAGCAAATGTAGTTATTTTATTTTTATTCTATCCATATTAATTGAGGGCATGGTCTTGATGATATCGAACAAGGAATTACCTTAATTATCTCCGATACACGAAGCTTTTAATCAAGAGTTAAATGCGGAAAACAGTATGATTGGGATTTATTGCTAGAATCAGTTCGAACGAACGTTAAGCTGTTGAATCGGAATTAAAAATTTACGGACGGAGTTTTGAGCAATGGAACTAGAGGGATTTCCTTCTTGAACACTTCCAGTGGAACTGGAAAAACGTTTTTGATCTCATTGTTTTTGGCAACGATTCACTCATTGCACTCATTCATCAGGAATTTGCAGCTACGTTGTTGTAAGGCAGTCAAACAGCTGATTCAGCATTCAAGTTGCCGTTGAATATGCAAATCAATAAAACTCCAACGTGCAACGTTTAGAAGAACTTTGCGATGGCCAAAGTTTTTTGCAGCTATGCAACTTGATCGTATGGGATGAATGTACGATGGCACCTTAAAAGTCTTTGGAGGCATGAAACTGAACAATGCAAGATATACGAAACAATCAAAACCACTTGGGTGGTGGGGAGATAGAAATAGAAATGTAAATAAAACACTTAGTGGTTCATTGAAATTTCAAATTTAATTGAAGAAAATGAATCATTCTGTTAACATGAAATTCTGTCTTAATTCAATTATGACTTAAATTTTTGAACAAAACCGCCTGGTTCCATGTCGATCGCATTCCAGGCACATAAACATTTCCAACATTTCAGCGATGCACTGCTGATGGAATTTATCTCAAATATAAAATTTCCCATTGGCATACTTGTGAATGTACTCCTCATCAATCGTTAATAAATACAATGATCATTCAGAAAAACATTTTTCTCATTTTTACTTTGATTAAACATTTTTAATAACTTTTCACAAATTCACAAAACAATCACAAAAAATTTATTGAAATCTTGGACAAGACAACGTATGTCGGGTCAGCTAGTAAAATAATAAAGAAATATAAATTTGAAATGTTACTATCAAACCATGTAGTAACATTTCATATCAACGTAATTTTTAAAAATTACGTTTGGTACCGAAAATTTATATACATTTGTTTACAAAAATATTTTCGCTGAACATCAGCTATCAACGTGTGTTAAGATTTCTTTGGAGACACCGCAGTCATTAGCAGTATTTACAATAATAATACAGTTAACTCACAAAAATTTAGAATACACAGACGGAAAAAAAATCCCAACACCAAGAAAAAATTATTGTAGAGTAATGAAATTTGGACAATGCATTTGTCAAGTTAACATGTTTAATTGATTAAATTTTCAAGATCACAGGTTAATTTAAGCTCAAGAAAATGCATTTCAAATGTGAAATACTGTTAAATTAATAGCCGGTGTAACCTCCAGAATTTTGAATGCAAGCCTGCAAACGTGAATGCATTGTGTCATACAGGTTTCGAATGTCACTTTGTGGTATGGAGTTCCATGCTTGTTGTACTTGTGCTGTCAATACTGGGACGGTCAGTGCTGGCTGTGGATGATGCTGGAGTTGTCGTCCAATGATATCCCATACGTGTTCAATTGGAGACAGATCTGGTGATCTCGCAGGCCAAGGTAACATGTCGACACTCTGTAGAGCACGTTGCGAGACAACAGCGGTATGAGGGCGAGCGTTATCCTGTTGAAAAACTCCCCCTTGAATGCTGTTCATGAATGGCAGCACTACAGAAATTCGAGCTGCAGTTGGTACCACAGTGACACAACGAACTGTTAGAAATCGGTTACTTCAAGGACAGCTCCGAGCCAGGCGCCCTGTAGCGTGCATTCCACTGACTACAAGCCATCGCCGTTTGCGACTCCAGTGGTGTCAAGCCAGAGCTCATTGGAGGACGGAGTGGAGATCTGTTGTGTTTTCTGATGAAAGCAGGTTCTGCCTTGGTGCCAGTGATGGCCGAGTGTTGGTCAGAAGGAGGCCAGGGGAACGCCTGCAACCAAACTGTCTGCGGCCTAGACACACTGGACCTACACCTGGAGTCATGGTCTGGGGAGCAATTTCCTATGACAGCAGGAGCACTCTTGTGGTTATACCAAACACACTGACTGCAAATTTGTACGTCAGTCTGGTAATTCAACCTGTAGTGCTGCCATTCATGAACAGCATTCAAGGGGGAGTTTTTCAACAGGATAACGCTCGCCCTCATACCGCTGTTGTCTCGCAACGTGCTCTACAGAGTGTCGACATGTTACCTTGGCCTGCGAGATCACCAGATCTGTCTCCAATTGAACACGTATGGGATATCATTGGACGACAACTCCAGCATCATCCACAGCCAGCACTGACCGTCCCAGTATTGACAGCACAAGTACAACAAGCATGGAACTCCATACCACAAAGTGACATTCGAAACCTGTATGACACAATGCATTCACGTTTGCAGGCTTGCATTCAAAATTCTGGAGGTTACACCGGCTATTAATTTAACAGTATTTCACATTTGAAATGCATTTTCTTGAGCTTAAATTAACCTGTGATCTTGAAAATTTAATCAATTAAACATGTTAACTTGACAAATGCATTGTCCAAATTTCATTACTCTACAATAATTTTTTCTTGGTGTTGGGATTTTTTTTTCCGTCTGTGTATTAGTTTCTTTCCTACTTCATTACATCCACCAAACACCTTCTCAAATGGGGTGATAACATTTTAATCCATTGCACAAAATTTAAGTGGGCTTAGCGGACCAAAAATTGTTTCTTAAGTTCACGTTGACTTTAAACATTGAACAAAACAAATGTAATGTTGTTTATGTCTTTTGGGGAAAAAAGATATTCCTACAATGAGATAAATAAATGATCTCATTGCCGTATAATTGTTTTAGTGTCTCATTGATAGTCATTTGGTCTCTATGTTATTATCTTTCGATTGTATTGTTATCAGAAACTTTTTTTTCGGTAGTTGTTTTAATTAGGAATTCCTTTCCAACATATTGTATGTGATTCAGTTGAAAATTTAATTTTCTTCATTGTACGAACTTCGTTTTTCTTTTATTCTGTTGATGCCGTCGCTGTACGTTGATTTCCACAATTTCAGTAATTCATTAATTAGCTGCCAATATCCATATGGCACCGACAATATCAAAACTTACTACTTCAATACCTACCTTTTTCGTATCTCACGTCCATTTTCAACAATACTTTCTACAACTGGGATATGTCTTTATCCCGTCATTTGTTTCGAATATTCCATTCTTTTAAAACCTTTTAGCATTAACGATTCTTTGAATTTAACAGTTAAATCTCTCGATGTCAGTCTGAATCGTTTCAGTAATTTTTTCTTGGAACGATTTAAAACGATATAGTTGTTCCCAGTCAGAAATCATATGAGACGATATTTGATCTCTGAAAACTTAACCTCCTTTATTCTGATAAGACTAAAATGCTTACAGCTTAGCCGCAGTTCCATCTCTATTCCATCCTGTGATTACAATCTGTGATCCTATCATCTCGTGCAGCCATAAACCAGGTTTAATTAGGTTAGTCTGGACCGTACAGATGAAGATAAGAAGGATACACAAAAATGCACTTATTGCGTCAGGTCTCTTTTTTTCTTTTTTTTTTTTTGCTGGCATCAGTATTTTGACTGGTTTGATGCAATCCTTCATCCCTTCCTATCTTGTGCTAACCTCTTAATCTCTACATATCCCTTACAACCCACGTCCTCAATTATCAGCTTCATATATTTTAATCTTTGTCTTCCTCTACAGTTCTTACCTTCGACTGTTCCCTCCACTAACAAATTAACCAATCCAGAATGTCTCAAAATATGACCTACCAGCCCGTCTCTTCTTTCTGTAAGCTTCTTCTACAAACTTCTTTCCTCACCCATCATTTCCCAACACTCGTTCATCTCTTACTTTGTCCGTCCACTTAAATTTTAGCATTCAGCATTCTTAATTCTGTAGGACCATATTTTAAATGCTTCAATTTTCTTTCTACGCTCCACAAGTAGAGCTTTAAAGAGTTCCTTCTAATTACTAGGTCTATTCGAAAATAAAAGATTTCTATTTTTCGTGAAGGCTCTTTCTGCTTTTACCATTCTGCTTTTAACATCATTCTTGTTTCGGCCATCGGTTGTAATTTTGCTTCCCAACTAACATAATTCACTTACTTCTCCTATTTTGATATTTAATCTACTGTGATTGGTATCACTTCTGCTACATTTCATCACTTTTGTCTTGCTTTCTTTTATATTCAGTCGAAAATCTTCCTTCAGTATTTTGTTCATGCCATTCAGTAACTTCTCAATACCCTCAGCCCTTTCTCCTAACAAGACAATGTCATCAGCAAACTGATTTTTTCTCCCTGAACACTCATGCCACATGGAAGTTTTTCTTTTAATTTCTTTATTGCTTCTTCTACATACAAGTTGAATATTAACGGGGATAGACTAAAACCTTGTCTCACACCATTTTTAACTGACGCATGTCTCTCATAGTTCTCTACTTTTATTATAGCTACTTGATTTTTACATTGTTTATAAAGTATTCTCCTATCTCGAATATTTTAGACCTGATTTCTTTAAAATTTTGAACATTTTGTCCTACCTAAATTATCAAAAACTTTTTATAAATCAACAAACGCCAAAAAAGTATCTTTGTTTTTCTTGATCCACTCTTCAAGTATTAATCTTAAAGCCAGAATCGATTTCTTTAAAATTTTGAACATCTTGTCCTACCTAACATTATCAAAAACTTTTTATAAATCAACAAACGCCAAAAAAGTATCTTTGTTTTTCTTGATCCACTCTTCAAGTATTAATCTTAAAGCCAGAATTGCTTCCTAAACTCAAACTGATCTTCACCTACTATCTCTTCTACTACCCTTTCCATTCTTCTGTATACTATTCTGGTCAGTAATTTTGAAGCATGTGATGTTAGATTAATGGTGCTATAATTCTGACATTTGTCAGCTTGTGCTTTCTTCGGGAGTGTGAAGATTTTTCTTAAAATCGGCTGGAATTTCTCCTGTTTCATAACTTTTTGATATCAGCTTGAATAATCTTTCGATTCCTTCTTCATCAGTACCGATCTAACTCCCGGTTCGTTGTCAAAATACTGCTACATCTAATTATAAAAGTTGTTTACGGTCAATAACACAAAACCTTATCCTTATTTACGCATTGATAACATATAACAGTTTATACGTTTGTTGTACACATTGCAACTGTTTAAATTCTGTTGACTGGCTTTTTTAAAACGAACTAATTTTTTAAAGAGCGTCTCCAATAGTATTTCACATAAATTTATCGGATTTCAGCTCCTAATAGTCGTATCTCTTTGGCTGATATGTGTTACCCACAGTGACATCATTCTGTATATAGTTTCGACGCCATATTTTTTACGTCCTATAACTTTTTCAAATAGTGGGGATTTTTCACTCTTTTGAGAGACAAAGCCCAAAATTAGAAACCATAAACATAAAAAAATATTCCTAAAACAGAGATATATATAGAATAAACACTACCCGAAGAACATTTTTCAGTTAATTAATTTTCAGAATGCGTTCTGCACAAGACACCAATAAACTTAATACACAATGAGTTAATTTTGCGTTATTCAGTTAATTTAACATGCATCCATTTTTTCCGAATAAATAACGGGAAACCACACATTAGGAAGTAATTCGTTATAGTGAACAACAACGGCGTCAAACTCTCAGTGCTAGAACACTACTGTATGAGTAATAGATTATAGTTGTACCACCAGTGGCATCGTGTGGACTGTCACAAAATAATTCAAATTATTGTTGTTTCACACTTACGGAAACTATGCTGAAAGATGATCATCTTACCCTCAGGACGCAGTTTCGGATATTTCCGACCTTCCGCAACTATCTGAGCTAAAACAATATCGATATGAAAACTTTAACGGCACAAATAATTCGATCTAAAATAGTTTTGTCTCTTTGTAATTTGATGTTTCTTGAATTCGTATTACATGAAAAATAATATTAATATAATCTTAAAAACTAAAATTGATCCGCCAAATTTTTCCGACTGAATCCCGCCTGTAACCATAATTTCTGGGCAATGCACTTCCACATTGTTCTCCGCATTTAAAAAATCTGAATTAATACGAGAACGTTTGGACTAAAACTGATCTCTTCTCTGTAAAGCCCAGTCCCGCACAAAGGAAAAACACAATCATTTCGTATGTGTACGGCTTTAATACTATACAACAGTATCGTAAATAATGAGAGGCAAGAGTTTTGAAAGCTATCTCCTTCGTATATGGATTACAGTTTTTTTTTTTTAAATTTCAGGCCAAGAATCGCGTTCTAGAATTAGCTTTATCTCTGACTGTAGTTATATTTAATCATATTTCAGGTTGCTTTGCACTCTTGTACTTAATACTTAATGTATGGAAATCAACGATTTCTTGGAACTGTGTTGCAAGAGTATAATACAAAACTGCCCAAAGAACGGTACATAAACGGAATTTTTTACATTTAGATGTGAAGCAATTGTTTTCATAGGCTCATGTTGGAAACCAGCAAGGAATGTAAAATACGATCCCTGCTGACATGCCCGCCGGTTAGGTTCAGCGGTTTTCTGTGAGCCTGAAATTGACAAAGTAGTGTAAACAGCGGTTCAGACTAATTAACCTGCATTACTAAACAGCATGAGACAGTAATTGAACTAGCAGTTACTGCAGACACGCATTCATTTGTGGACGGCGAGAGTGTTTACTTGATAACACTCATCGATTTATTAACTGTTCACTTTTCATCCTCTTGCTATAGAATAATCCCTGAACAAAGGCACAAAGCGATGACTGAGCGGTTGGGGACTAATAACGCGACCCGTTACACCACACAAACGCCGGAACTCGTCTCACCCTGAATCAGTATCTGTATTGCGTGAAGAGCTCCTACAGAAATTTTGCAGCTAATGTCTCATTTAAATTTAAAAAAAAGAACTGTGTAACTTGCTTTATATTTCCGAATTAAATTTTGAAGTGTAAACTTCTATTCGCTAATCACGGTAGCGGGAGATCGAAATTTCTTGAGTAACAAAATGCTGTCTGATTTGATTCGCTTATAACTTCGAGACTAACTGATGTGAGAGAAACGATTGAGCTACTCACGTATAACTCATATCTGTAAATGTTCGTCGCACCGGATTTGTTTCGACGGTGACATAGTCGCGCACATATAGGCCAATGCGCGCGACAATGTCACGATTTACCTCTGTGTAAAGATCGAAACTTAGTGTTGAGCTAAGTTGCTGCGATCGCGCGACCTAAACCAAAGAAGTAAAAACAAAAGTTGATGATAAACATTGCATTAGTGAGAGATGTACAAGAGGTGTACTAAAAACCCGAAACAATTATTCTAGGCGCATTAGTGTTGTGTAAATTGATCCTATAGGTCATGTCTACCTTAAAAAAGATACCTCCCTCCCTTATACTAATGAAAATTTGTATTATGTTGCAAATCTCAAAATAGTTCACGATGTCGTCTCATGTGAGTTGAATATTATGTTTGTAATTAAAGGGAACGCTTGTCACAGGAAATCAAGCTTCAAAACTGAACAAACACATAAGCTCGGTGTCGAGTGAATTCAAGAGCTACTGCAAAGTGCGAAAGAAATCGCGATAACGACAAATGACGATTGCTCAGCGCGTTTTGCAGTGCTTGTGAATGAAGTAGGCCTACATTAGAAATATGGAAGAACAAGGGTAAAGCAATTAATTTAGCGACTCAGTATATTTTGACCTGTTGTTGCACATTTAGATTAATTTGCTGCTTTACAGCGTAAGGAATCTGAACTGTAAGGGGAGAACAGCTAACACAGAAGTACATCGTTCTTATTGTACGCAGAATATGAAGATGAACTGAAAGTAAATTAGCACCCTGTTGAATTTAATCTAACTGAGGCAGTTTAAATATATACATTTTCTTCTGGATATTGTGTGCCATTTCCTCAATTGCAGTAGGATCAATTTTTTACGAATAATTTTCACGCCAATGCAACTGAATATGTTGTTTTAATCTGTATATATCATAATTTTCTTGTGTAATATAGAACAAATTTAACTTACAGAAAGAACCACTGAAGATGCTTCAGATGAAGTGAAAAGCGTACCGAAAATAAAAACATGTTCAATTGCATTGACGTGAAAATTATTCCTAAAAAATTGATATAGATTTTCTGTTTTAATAAATGCAACTTAAGAAACCGACTTTAATCGACTGGAATCAGCTATTTATCCTTATTCAAAAATACAATTATAATTAATAATATTTTATTCTGACCTTTAAATAGTATCTCTCAATAATACTATGTTTCTCAGAAACGTTTTCTCTCCTCACTGGTGAAACTAAACAGCGACGTCTTTTGGCTAAAATTGTTTCAACAGGATACTGACAGGTAAAATGGGTGCAAACAAGTAAGAACAAAGTCCACAAACTTGTTTTTTGAGCCAAGAGCTTATATGCAAGCAACTGAATCATCCTGGTAAATCGTCTATGATCTGCGTTAAGACCCTCTTTTGTTTGTCTACCAAAGTGATTTTTGAAAAATATGTAAAATCGAATACTGAATTGCTGCACCAAAATTCTAACCCTCGTTGCTGTCTAGGACATTTTAGGTCACTCGTCAAGATCGTTAAAAGAACATTCGTCATTATGGGATATCTGCGTGAGCTAATGATATCGTCGTGCTGTGGCGCGCCTTTGAGGACGTTGCAGATGTTGGACAGTGCGGGTGTATTGTGTTGCAAAGCGTGTGTCGCCACACCCTTGCAGTATCTCTGATTGTCATGCGAAGCCTGTCCTCTGCGTGCGAACTGCCAGTAATCATGCAGCTATTACATTATACGCCATGTCCCTGAGGTCAGCGGGACACCACTCTCGAACAGGCTGTATACATTACTAAATGGACTCTACGTTCCGCCGGTAGCCACAAAATTACGGTATTCATTAATTTTATGCATGTACACCGTTGTATGGAGGGAGCATCCAGCGTAAAATATATCGATTATCCCCTTCTTACTTTTATTGGCCAGTCCTTTCTGCGGTGTGCAGTGACTAAGAGTCTAGAGGTGTTTATGACTTTAATGAGATTACACATTCGGATGTCTCATTCATATTATCATCATCATTAAGGAGGCATCAATAAATTAATTTTTTTTAGGGCTCACCCTTCCAAAATCCGGTTACATCCCCACTTTTCGACAAAATTCCCCCCTAAAATCGACTTTCACGTAATTTGTAGATATATTTTTTTTAACTGTCCAACAATTCCCCCCCCCCATTTTACCTCACGTAATTTATGGATGCCCCCTAATATGTAAAGTTGACTTGTATGTAATTAATCGGATGAGTTTCGGAAATAGATATTCATGCTGTAATTATGCATTTACATGGGATGATTTTCTTGTTTCCGCATTGTAGTAATTTGATTGCAATTCTTATAGCAAGGCAGATAACATCATGGGAGTGGTCGCATTTACAAATATTAAAAATGCCTAAGAGCAATAATATTTTAACGTTCTCACTCGGCTAGTTTCGAAAGAAAATTTCATCTACGAGAACGCCGATAAAGCTCCCACACTTATATGGTAAATAACGTTGTTATCAAGGAAAACTTGTGACTTTCAGTCTGGTTTCTAAGATTTTATTTTATTCGCCTTGTGCACCTGTTGCTTATTTAGTGTACGGAAAATAACACATAATAAATTACCAGACGATTTGTCTCACTTTTGCTGAGATTATGGAAGAGGCTAAGAGTAGTCTGAGACACACTACTCTTAATTTTTTGAGAAAAAATAACATTAAAATTAATACAGGGTAAATTGATTATTACCTGTTTTTCTTTCGTCACATTGTCTTTAGTATGATTCTCAATACTAAATTGCGAGGAATGATAACGAAATTAAAGGAAATATATTTAATTGCTCTTTGGCGTTTTGCATGATTTATATGCCTTAGAAACATACATTTTGTTCGTTGTTATAGCACTTGTGAGAAACAATCGAATTATCAAGAAATATAGGAAATTAAATATCCTTGTGTCCTGTTATTTATTTATTACAGACGACATAAATTCTGTTTGTAACCGTGTTACATTCAGATCTTGTAGTATCTGTGATTGAACAAGAAATATTGAATATTTGGGTTTATCACGAAAGTAACTTATGTATGTAAACACAGGTTTATTCAGTCGATTAGAAGTAGCTGTCCATTAGTGATATTTGTCAGAGATCGTCAGTCAAGCTATAGAGAAGCCTGTTTACGAACGTCGAGCACGTATTTGTAAGTTTTTTATCAGTACGCTTATGAAGTAAAATGTGCGCGCGTTATAACATGTAAAAAGGTTAGTTGTTTCCTTTTTCACGTAATAATTGAAGCTGTTGTTCTCGTGTTATGAGTTTCTATTATCTGAGTCATTGAACTGAAGTTCAGATATTGTACTGAAGCAGATTTTTTAAATTTTTTTTATATTTTATATTTTTAGAATGGAATTGCTGAGAAGTGAACTGCTTTTAAAAGCGAACAAGGACAATGAAAGCGGTTGGAGATTTTTCTCGCGGTAGGTGAAAAGCTAAATATGAAATATTTTCTGTTATGCTAACCATTCAGAGTTGCGATGTTGTAGGGTTTTTAGTTTGCTACAGGACAAAAAGCAGAAAAGCTCCTTCACTGATAAGAAGACTACTTGTCGCGTATTTCTGTCAATGATAACTAAGGAAATCTTAAATAATTATCCGAAAGATGACACTAATTGATTAATTTTTTGCACATTCTAAACGTTTATTTAATGGTTGTTTATATTATTAATGCGATTGCAAGTACAACTTTAGCTGTTCGAAGTCAGCGTCGTTTGTGAAAAAATCATTCACGAAAAAAACTATAAAATCGTTTTGGAAACTACAGAAAAAAACTTAGTTCTCTTTTCGTATTTTTAAGACATCGTTCTTTCAGATATCAGACATTTACCATTTAGCACTTTAATAACAAGGTATTGTGGAATAAATTTCGGCCTTAATGTTTGCAGTCTACTTATTATCCAGATATACTTTTACATAGAAAACTATGAAAAATAACTCCCTAATTTACTTGTATTAAGTTTTATTAATGCTCCTTATAGAGCTAAATGTTGTAAGATTTTATCATTACTTATACTATTTTGTTCTGTGTATCATGTAAAATGCAATTTCCTTTATTTTATATAAATACAAAGCTTCTGTTTTACAACCGTTGACCGCTTCATAAAGTACAAAATATTTGCTGATCTCTCGCATTTTATTCTTAAAATATCATTCTAATGTCTCGCAAACTTCCTAAACTTTGTATACGTTCCTTCTTCGATATCTTGACTTTACCAATATATTATGCCACGACTAGTAAGATTACAGCGCAGTACTTGTTCAATAACGCTTTTTTGATTGAATTAATAATGAGCAAATGTAATGGCTGCTATTCCCAATAGTTCAATAATAATTTCTTCTTAGTGTGCCTTGTTCAGACCCCAAGATGATGGCGAGCATTGTAGCATCATTTTTTCTTTATTTTAACGGAATAAACAGTTGTTCGACACTGTGAAACTCCAAGTTGTCCATCGATTTTTCCCTACTGAATCACCGAGAGTGGTGGGTGAGCGGTTAACTCTCTGCACCCGCATTACAGAGGACGCCGCGCCGGTTCGAATCCTCGTCCGGGAATCCATATTTGGTTTTTCAATTCTTTACCCAAATCACTCCATCAGAATGCCGGGATACTTCTATCAAAAGGCCATGGATGAATTCCTTCCCGTTCCTTGTCTCCAATTTCATCCCGCCTCTAATGACCTCGATGTCGACGAGGCGTAAAGCCATAAGTTAAAAACACTTACTGAATCGACTGTGTCAGGCGTTATTTAAATCCCCTCGTACGATGTGGACCAAGTACTGCATTTTATAACATTTGACTAAAGTAAGAAGTCTCAACTTATTTTGGCTCAGCGCTTCACTTTCATCTTTTGTGATTAAGATATCCGAAGCATTTCTGTGTGAATCCTTGATTTAAAAACTTGAAATGCTTCAGATATACAGTATGCAGGGTC
Source organism: Vandiemenella viatica (assembly GCA_031002005.1). NCBI lineage: Eukaryota > Metazoa > Arthropoda > Insecta > Orthoptera > Morabidae > Vandiemenella > Vandiemenella viatica. Next base: position 193,209,873 of record CM061920.1, read on the forward strand.
CACGTCTTCAAACTGCACAGTATGCTTAAATATTGACCAACGGACGTCCTTCACCAAACGTTGGCGTAACCCTAGATTCAATTAGCATTGCAAAACAGAACTCTCATTCTGTTAAACGTTTCGCTAGCTATTTTAATTCAACGACAGCTTATCTTTCAGGATGAAGGTTTTCTGAAATTCGAAACAGCTTAGGTGTACCCGCCTCGGTGAGGCTGACTTCCAAAGGCTGTGCTCTTTGTTTTAGAAGGGTTGATGAGGTATCATTTAAGTCCACTAAGATTGATAATGTAGGCCTGCCAATTAATTGCTAATAATTTCAACGATCTTCCCCATCTTGTGAGAAAAGTGGGGCCAATTGTTTCCGGTAAACCAAAATGTATGTTTGATTCATCGGAAAAAGAAACCTAGAAATTAACTGCAACTTATACAAGTGTTGTGGTGTAAATTTAGTGGGCGGAAATCTAAAATGGGTAAGAAAAATTTACAAGGTGGCATTTATAACATGATTAATCATTTCTTGTGTTTGTGGCCTTATTTAACCAGTTGACACTATGGACTAAAAGCTAAATGACTTATCCAGATAATTTGTTTTGCACGTAATTTACGAGTACAGATTTTCATGTGCTGAAACTTGATTTAAAGGCTTTTAAAAATATCATAATGCTCGTAAATCGACCTTAGATAAATGGAATTAGATGTTATCACACACTCAACAACATGGCATTCTACCATTTAATCCTATACAAATCCCCCTATTAAATACAGTAGTTTTATTAACTTCAGGAATTACTGTTCCATGAGCGTATCATGGACTTATAGAATATAATCATTCCCAAAGATTACAAGCATTAATTATTACAGTAATACTTGGTATATATTTTACTATGCTTCAAGCATATGAATACTGAGAAGCAAATTTTACTATTGCTGATGCAGTATATGGATCTTCATTTTTTATAGCAACTGGATTCCATGGAATCCATGTAATTATTGGATCAACATTCCTATTAATATGTTTAATACGACATAAAATGAATCATTTATCTATAAATCATCACTTTGGATTTGAAGCAGCAGCATGATACTGGCTCGACTTAGATGATTACCAATTTCAAAATTCTCTTATTTTCTATATTACTCCCCAATTATCAAGATACAGCTTATTGAATGGTAGGCCTGTTTGATAATTCCGTACCATGCAGACTCAGAAATAATAAAAAACCGCCACCAGAAAGATATAATTTATAGATGGAGATGCAAAGTGATATTTAAAATTTTACTTTATGATAAATTACTTAATACTGAAATTCTGGGACAAGTAATCAGAAACTGGTAACTCCTAAACATACCCAAAAGATGAAAAGTAGTGTTTTACAGCGAATGGCAAACAATTGCAAAAATATACCGCAGCAATTCATGTCTAAAATAAATGCTGAAGCCAAAAAGTAAATGAGTTACAAAAATGGTATACGATAATGACGCCGAATCAACTGTTTCTGATCGAGCGTGGTGGGTGATCTCTAACGCTCTTGCCTCGCATTCCGGAGGACGCGGGTTCGAATCCTCGTCCGGGAATCCAAATTTCAGTTTTACCTGGTTTCCCCAAATAATTCCATGTGAATGCTGGGATGTTTCCTCTATAAAGGTCATGGCCAAATTCCTTGCCGTGCCTTGTCCCCACTCCTATCCCGCCTCTAATGACCTGAATGTTGACAAGGCGTAAAGCCTTAAGCAAATTCAACGGTTGTTTCTGAAGGCCCCAAGTGCAGCAGAAGGGAGAGACGGTATGAAGCTAATTTCTAAACATTTATTATAGCCTACTCATAAGCATGATGCCCGGTAGAAGACGGGCTTTCATTTCGGTTGTTAAATACTCTCCCATATGTACCGGTAGTCAGTTCCGGATACCATTGCAGCTTGAATGCCAACGAGGAATGTATAGCTGGAGTAGTTGGGACTGATGCAGCGGTGGCGTAGAAATCAAAGCCAGTCTGCTGCTACCTAATGGATTAAACTTCTGGAGGGACTCGGCTTCCTGCCTGAAGCTGCAGCAACTGACCACCGTAGGTTCACTGCTTTTGTCCACATGCTGCCGGTACGCTCAGCACTGTATTAGCGTAACAGCTTATATTCCACTTCTGCTGGCGTGTCGGCAGCGTTCAGACCAATCAGACAGATTGCTGCGGCGCAGCTCAGTGCGGTTTCGGATTACAAAACCGAGAGAGGATTTTGTCTCTCTGATGACAAAATAAAGGGAATCCTTAATCAAAGGTTATTATGAGATATCGTGTTTATATGCTCATCTATATTCATCTTCATACCTACCGCACCTACGTTGTGTGTTTGGCACTGAAATTTTCAAAAAGATTTCGGTGCTGTATGTAAATGCAAGTTGGTTTCCAATGAATATTTTGAATGTGAATGTGAAATGAATGCATCCAGCACATTAATATGCTTTTGTTTCTGGACACACCGAATGAACTTGCTTTTAGGTGGTACACACAGTTCCAAAGTTGTAACGTAAATAACAATACTAGGAGCAATAAAGTATTGAAGTAGATGTTTATACTACAAGTGTTTTCCTCAATTCTCTAGTAGCAACCCAATATAATTGTCAGAAATTGGTAAGCAGGCGCTTAGCAATGTTTTACGGAGATAAGAGAATTCATTCTAGGTAGTCAGAGATAGTTCTACGCTAACGATGGAAGATTACTACTATTATCTTTATTTTCAAATTGTTTGTGTATTTATAGTTTATGTAGCAAAAGCAGTGTAGAAATCTTGGTATATACTTAGAACACAATCTACGAACATCAAACACGAAATAAGGTGTATGTGGTCATGTCTAAAAAATTTAACATTTTTTAAGCACTGTTATTGAAAAATACATCCAGAAACCTGTTTTTCTACATGATCTCCCAACAGCATCTACAGTTTTATGAAGTATGTACAGGTTTATAAACATCTGTTTCCAAAAATGTCCACCGAGCTCGGTAGCACCAAACAAACAGGGATCGATTTCACTTCAATTTACTGGTACATCACAAATTAGTTTTTCATGGTCCGAAATACCCATTTTCTCGGAAACTTCTCAAAACATAATTCGCCGATGGTTTAATCAAGCCTTTAACGTGTTTAATGTTGTCAGATATTGTGGACGAGCTTGTTGTCCCCACATGATTCTCATTTGTAACGTCAGTTCTATCGTTTTTGTCGCAATACATTTCAACTTATTGCCTGGACACGGAATAGTTTCGACGTCCAAGCTGTATCAGTTGCTATGATTACTAAATAATGTCATTTGATTACTGATAAACTCAATAGATTTCTCTGTATGTCCAAAACTCACAAAAAACACTGTATTTGCAAAAGGAAGTGACTGTTATTTATTTTTGTTTATTTCTTATTTTTTATTTCCCCTCTTAAGAAATCACGGTGTGACATGCTTAGAGGCAGCATCGAATGCATTGCCATTTGTCCTCTGCAAATACAGACTGCGGTTTCCACCAAATTATATCAAACCCTGTGCTAGTGAACAAGGAATCTATATAAAAGTCGTTGTAAGAATGATTTTACGTTCTTTAAATTGCACGATTACTTGATCGATGAAGTTGGCAGCAGTATCAGAAATAATAATATACAAGACAGTTATTCATATATCTCCCATAAACACAGGCCACTAAAAAGTCGAGAGAATCGCGATATTAAATTCTCATTTTGCTCCAGAATATTTTGATGCTGATTAGACCTTTAACACAAAAAGGCTTCGTAGTTTGTTTAAAAAACTTCATACCCAAACAAATCTTTTTCTTAACAAAAATTGCGAAGTTTACTGACAGCCTTCATTCATTAGAAAGAATCGATATTCTTTTAAAAATGTATCACTTTAGTGTCAACTATCTTCAGTTATTGACGCTTGATTGGTTGGATTAAACACTGCAACATCAAAATTTTCAACGAATTTATCTCTTAACATGTGTACTACATAAATACATTAATTGCGGAAATAACTCCGCATTCCATTTTCTGATGAGCTATTCCAATAACAATTTACATCAAATTTTTGCTTGGCTCTAAAGTTTATTTGTTTACTGGTATTAAAATTCAGTTAAAATTTTCAGATACATGAAATAGTGTGAACTGTCAAGTATGAGTTTCTTTTTTCAAACGCTTTTAACGTAATGCAATGCATAATAATGCAACGGAGAAAATTTTACTGCATTCGTTTTATGTAATTTTATGTTTTAGTGATTTAATTTTTCATATAGAGACAAATTAATCTTATTTTATCATAATTAAAGTGAGAAGTGTACGTTATCCTCTTTCTAATCAAAGATGTCATTCGGTTATCAGATACGTAAATTTTAAAAATAAAAAAACCAAAGCATTTATCGGTGGACATTAACTCGTTGCTTAATTCTGTATGCATTTTCACATTAAAAACGAAAAACTTAGTGTCATTAACTTCAGCTGATCTGTGATATGTGTTGTAAAAACATAGTAATTACTACGAATTTTTTGTTCACATTAATTATCTACATTGTTAGTTTACACAATATGTCTTTGTTCCGGCATCATAAACTACTGAAAAGATGTGATAGTATTTAACAGATTCTAATTTAAAATTAGAGGTATATCTCATCGCACTACGACTTCTGACTTCATAGAAAGAAATTAAAATCTCTTTTGTGCAACAAGTACTTTTACTTACAATTTGGAATAACTGAAAAACTACTGAATACATTTTGACAGGATTCTCACAGTTCAAAAGCTTAGTGTCGGTTCTATAATTTTAGGTGTATCTTATTACCTATAGTGTAACTGGCGACGTAACAGAAAATTTATATGTAATCAAGCACTAACAAGGAAATTTGATGCTCTCCTGAGGCCATAGATCCGATATTTCTATTTGTGTTGGGTATCAAGCCTCTAAATTTGTTAAAGGTTGTGTTATGAGAAAACTGCTCAGCTAGACTGAAAACGAACTTAGTTAATGTGATGCAAATTTGAAAGAAAATTTGTATTTGAAAACACAACTTTTTTGTAATAACAGTAGTGACACATGTCATTTTTTTTAAGTTTAAACATAATGACAACTAAGATGTCTAAATCAATTTTCTCGAATTAATCATATCGTTAACAACGAGGAATGAAATGCGTGTTGCGTTGTTTATAATCTATCATAGCCGGTGCTGATACACATACTTTAACTGATTTACAAACCAAGCCTGTTCCATGCGGACGAGGTCGTAGGCTGAGTTTGACGTATGAGAGTACATATTTCACAGAATAACAAACGCTGGTAGCGCATTGGTTCGTTTTCTGACCTGTGGCGCCATTAATACGAGTAGTGAGCAGTTTGCAGTTTCATCACTCAGGAACATTGAGAATATCGAGTTACCTCCGTGGCCCCGCCCCGGGCTGCTACTCGAGGCAAGATAGATGGAGGGCGGACAACGGATTCGCTTTCAGCGCCGGCTCCAGTTGCTATACGGATGTGCAACAGATCCAGCGGTAAGCTGAGACGAGTAAACGCCACAACACAGATGGCAAACGGCCCCAAACTGTCTGCTTCAGAAATAACAAAATATGAATGAGCTGCTTTAGATTTGCAACGTGTGTGTTTTATCTTTATCACTCATTTTCTGTACATACACTAAGGGGCGGAATCTATTATAGTAACATCAAATTACTATTTTTGAGATCTGACACTATGAGCCTCCCGGCATTTGTAGCCAAATGTGAGCTATTCTGGTCAGATTCGCCCAAATGCGATTATCCTGACATTAGTCGTCCAAATGTGAGCTCCCAATTATCCAGAAATGGTCAGCCAGTTATGTGCTAATCGCTCCCGATAGTGGATGACGGCCTGTTACAGTATTTAAAAGAGAACTGCTCTAGTCTCCTCTCTCAACACATGCAAGCCGTTAGCTCGGATAGTTTTAATTATGATTTTCTGGCATACAACCGCCAAACAAACTGAGTGGCATTATTACAACGCATAGAAATGAAAAACTCACTGTTCTGGTCAAACTACTTGTGAACACAGTTCCACTAAATAACATTTAAGACACTTGTGTCACATTCAAACAAGTTTTAAATACATTTCAGCTCGTGTACAGAGACGCTTCACACTCATTACCTTGCGCCCAGTGTGGCCAACTCGGAAAGTCGCAACGAGCAAGACAGAATTCCGCTACATTCCGATACGGGCAATAAAAATTCCGCTACAAATAAATAACTATCACAAATAATATCTATAAAACTTACCTGAAATGATCAAGTCTCTTGTTAAATATAGGAAGTGAATTCTGAATAGAGATGTTATCTACTGCCAGCGTGGATGTCGAATAGAGGATGATTAAAGATTTACACAGTTGTCGTCGTAATAGTAGCAGCAACACTGACGACGATATTTTTATCACACCAACAAATATTTTAAAAAATAAGACGGAATTCATTAACCGGTTAAATCATGTAAGTGCAGAAGAAAGACAATACTGAAGCATTAAATGATTTCAATTTTTGGCATTATAGATACATTATTTACTGATCATTACAGGCAAAAAAAAAAAAAAAAAGTGCAACTGTAGTTTACAGTCAGGCGACGCAAAGAATTCAGTTCAACTTTCTTTAAACTGATACATACATTTACCAGATTTGTTGAGATGATAATTAGTAATTAGATAGGTCAAACAACAACTGTTTTCAGTTTGCAAATCTAATTTCTCTCTTAGTGGATAACTGTTTGAGGATTCAAGCTGTTCTTTTTCTCTCTCTCTCTTTATATTGCCCACCATAGAAAAAACGCTTCTTTACTTCTGAATTTCCATCTGAAACCCTAATAATAATTATGCTAACTTGCAAATAGTTGGAAAAACATACATTACGTCAAAAGTTTTATCTTTACTTAACGCACATCAAAAACCAACAATAAACTTTGACTTTAACAAGTCTTCTTTTTATTCTTCAGAAAAATAGTATGGGAGCTATAGAAGCTCTTCTGACACTTCCTGTTTGCTAATTCTATACTAAATCTTTTCGAATTTTCGAAATGTCATATTTTTTCTCTATACATTGGTTCAGTGCAATATTTGAAACAAGAAATAGCGTATTCTTAAAAGGTTTGTCGGTTACTGGAAACCTTCAGAATGATTCACCGACACATTTTTGGTAAATCTTGACACAGACTAGTTGAATTTCTCCTGTCCCTTTCACTACACTCTGCTAATACTTCCATAGTGTATATTCCCCAACATTTACTTGTTCTGTATCGAGTAACATTTGAGGATCAAACACGTTCAACTCATCTAAGACCTTTAGCAGTACCATCATCAGTACGATTAGTGATCAAGTCAAGAAGTTGTGTCTTAACTTCGTAATGGTACACAGGGTGTGCAGGATTGAAAGGATAATCTCGCAACCGCAGAAAGGTCACATTTGTCCTACTATATCACAAAACTTTATTTTAGTGAAAGTATCACCATTTTCGAGATACTGATTTTTTTTTCTCGAAACATGTTATGTTGTTCAGTTTATTACGTGCTATTACTACAAATTAATACTTCTCCAACCCTATTTTTTAATTTACTCAAGGATGTTTAAGTCATCTAAAACGTTAAAAAAACTTTAAAAATGTGTTGGAGAGAGCGATGAGGGGATGTACATACAAGAGAAGTCAAGGAATTGGGTTACAAAACTTTGGTCAGACCATTGCTCGAATATGGTAGTGTAGTATGGGACCCTCATTTTACGTATCAAATACAGGAGTTGGAGAGGGTGCAAAAAAGGGCTGCTAGATTTGTTTCTGGAAATTATCGCAGAATGCAATCAGTGACGGATATGATAAAGGAGCTGGAATGGGATTCATTGCAAGACAGGAGGAGAATGAGGAGGGTCATGGGAGTGTACAGGGCATATACTGGCGATGAGGCATGGAAAGATATTGCAATAGGTATGGAAAGTAGTTCATGGAAGGGAAAAGATGACCATGACCTCAAGCTGGCACTCGATTTCAGGCACAAGGGTGTGGGAAGATTCTCTTTTTTAGGTAAGGCTGTCAGGGATTGGAATGAGTTACCATGAGAAATGATGAATAATTTACCGAAAACTTTGAAAGAATTTAAAGATAAAATTTGTAGAGGGCAAATGTAGGTAGGTGCAGGATAGGGGGAAGATGGGTGTGTAGGGAGATTGCCACCGGAGCCTGTGCTCCATTGCAATTAAATTAAATTAAATTAAATTAAAATTCTTATGTGAAAAGTGTATACAAATTTATTCAAATGGCTGATTTTGACAGCCTGTGGTGTAAAGTAAAAATGTACTAATTGGATCGTACCAATTACTTTAAAAATTCCTACGCCATTGTTTTGTTTTCTTTAAGTTTTTTTAACGTTTTAAGAAAAAATATTGTTTAGGTTAGTCAAATATCTTTGAGTAAATCAAAGGTAATACAGGGTTCAAAAAGTCTTAATTTGTAGAAATGGCTTGGAATAAACTGAACAAGGTCACATGTTTAGAAACTTTTTTAACAAAAAAAATCAATAACTGGAATATAGTGAGACTTTTACTAAAATAAAATTTTGTTATATGGTAGGAAATAATGTGACCTATCCGCGGTTGCATTATTATCGTTTCATTCCTGGATATCGTGTATGTATCTTACTAAAATACACAACCACCTAGTATTGCCGGTATCAGTACATTCATCTGTGAGGACCAATAAAGCATTGTCTTTAAGTTCGTTAGTTACATCGCCCTTGATTTTTGATAATAGAACAGTTCGAATAGTACCTATACACTTGATGCTTTTTTGTTGAACATTCTTCGCAATAGATGAATCCTTAAAATTTAGCTTTACAACTTTATCAATATGACTGATCACTAGGGTTCGGATGTTTATCACCAAAAAAACAGAGAAATATGCAGGCAAATATGACCTTAAAAATTGATAAATAATTACAAAATATGACCGAACATTTAAATTTACCATACATAACATGCTCAAATACACATCATTTATTTTATCAAGTAATGTAACAGCATAATTTGCTTCCGTGCATTCGCTGCACACTTGGGAAATTAAATTTTAAATCTTTCTGTTGAAGTCACTTTATTTTCAGATAATTTACAGAATAGAACTCTTTCATCTGTACTAAAATACTCCTTTCTAAATTCCCTTACGTAACTTCGCACTTTCAGAAAATTTTATCTTCGGCATGGCGATAGGTCTACTTACAGATCCAATGCAGATTTAACGATGTCTGAGAATATTTCATTGAGATATTGATTGACGCTGATCGACACAGGCATGCTTCTGCTGCATTGTCGATATTAAAAGGAGGGCGGAACATTAGGTTTAGAGGTGACAATAATGTGTAACTTGAATTGTTGACTGGTGATTTCTGACCACTGTGAAAAATAGTTTTGTTTTTCTCCGCCACCTGTATAGCAGAAGCACAGTTCTGTGAATAATTATCTTAATTTCTTCTCATTTAAATCTCGTGAATTCCCGGTACTATTAAAAAACTACCAGATTTTTCCTCAAATTATGACCATATGACCATAAATATTATCGAAATATGACCAAAACTAGGAAAATGGTCTGAAAATGAATTTATATGCTATATAAAATACATTTAAATACAATCACAAACGTTGAATCAGTGTTTAACTCAGAATTTCAGGTCAAACAGAATGCAGGAAAAAAATATGACTTGTCCTAAAGATCCGAACCCTATTGATCACCCTGAAACTAAGATTACGAGTCGTAACTAATAAAACAAATCTTATGCCTGCTACCGTAGCTTAGATTTCTTCTGGCTGTAGTTTGAAAATCTGAAAGAAAAAAAAAGGAAAGAAAATAGATTTGTATATGAAATTCACACAACTGAAATAATATCAAGCCATAACATCGGAAAAGTTCTGGTGTACTAGATCGAATCGCCTTTCTGATCCCCTTTCAAGTTATTTTGTTTGAAATTTCACGTGAGCAAACGCCGGGATCTTAACCACGGTTTTCAGAGTGAGAGGTCCATGGCTATGCCATTAATCCATAAGCTCCACCAGTATTAATAAACACACTGATAAAAATCCTGGTATAATCTGTTTTGTTATGTCGGTCTTCAGGTGTTTGACTTTCACTATAATTTAAAAAATTACAAAACAACTTTGCAAGCCTTACACCTAGTTTTTGAATTGTTCTCTTTCACTGATAGTATCCACTTTGGAAAAAAAAATCTTCATTCAACCACTTTTCTAAAAATAAATGTTGCCGGTATCTCACTTTCTCTTGAATGTAGAACGAGTAGCTTCTTCTGTATCACTCATCACTTGCAAAAACAACAGTAAAATCATACTGAGAGCTGTGGCAAACTTGTGCATGCACTACCGGTTTACATATAGGCGTTACATGAAGAGCGGGGAAATATACTTACAAACATTCTGCCTGCTATAATTAGTTATTCGATTGAGTAAGAGTAGGTAGTGATTTAGTTTGGCATCTTTAGAAACATGGGAATAGACTATTAACAAAATTAATGTTGAGCCATAAGAAATTCATTTTTGAAAGTTATTGCTGTGAACTTGGTTAAATGTCGCTATGTTTTCGACAAGTAACACTTTTCGCCGCTACGTCTCCCGAGGGATAAAGTTCGGCTATGCGTAGCGGAATTCCGCTGCGGTTGGCAACACTGCTTGCGCCCTGTCATGCTACAATGCAGGCTCCAAATTAACAATCGCTGGCCTGGGTCAAATATAACAACATTGTGCTACGCCGGTCTCGGTAGTGTAGGGGTTAGAGTACTAGCTCCAGAGGCAATATAAGACTAGCTCCACTTGCCGATGGTCACTGGTTCGAGTCCGACTGCGGGCATGGGTGTCTAAGTGTGTTTATGTGAATGCCATGTCCGTCCTATGGTGTGTCTAATTAGCTGGAAAAAATTCATCAAGGTGGCTGTATGGACAAGATGCCGAAGGCCATTAAAAAAACCATTGTGCTACGCCTTTATTAAAAAAGAGACTGGAAACCAAACAGTATTACAAATCAAGATACAAACAATAATAAAATTACTCAGGATATTCATAATTAATAAATGCAACATAATTGAATAATAATAATAATAAGTTAATAATAAAAATGATTGGGGTTTAGTAATAATGTTACAACACCCACTCGTGTATTTGAATCTCTTTGAGAAGTATATCCACTTATTTCAAACTGGCACTTTCCGACACAGTCACCCACGTCGAACTTCCATTTTGCGGACGTAAAGAAAAATATACAATTTCTCGAAGTACTGCCCGCAGAAGACACATTGAATTTAGTTTTTCATGCATTAAATTGCCTTCGCGGGTGTCATAAAACTAATGTCGCTACCGCAGACTGCAACTAAAATTAGTTTTCATTAATTTAAATGGCATCATCAAGTGTCCTGTTACTAAATAAGCAAAGTTATATTGTTAAGAACTATATTCATCCAAAGAGGTAAGTGCTTATGATTGATGCAGTGTGATCTTTGGCGTATATCTTTTGAGTTTACAAACAGAATATCATTTATTGCTTCGTTCACCTTACAGGTAGGATCATAAGGCATGCCACAGTTTACAAGTTAGACCATAATTTTCTCACTGTGAAAACTCCATCCAAATTTGTTTGGTAATTTTTGGATAGATAAATAAATCCTTTGAAAATGGCTGCTTAAAAATGCCGTGAAGTGATCTACATGCGGCCTGGTAGTTCAGTTGTTTTTAATTCCACAGGGTTTGGATCTGGAACGTACGTCGCATTATCAGCTTTAACTAGAAGGTTTTAACCGATCGTATTTTGTATTTCGTAACCAAATCTATGTGTTAAAAGGTGCAAGTGAAAAATAACATGATAGAATAACAATAACTCCACTTCACATACAGCTTCATGCATTGTCATTAAATTTTTACTAAGATCACGGCGAATATTTAAAAAATTATTTCTCACGGACCTATGTAATATCTCTGGACAAACACTAGGAACAACAACATGACTATCTACAGTAAATTATATCAAAAATAGAATTCAAGAATTAAGCAGCTGATATAACTATTCATCAAGATGGGTGCAACTATTAGTTCGTATTTTCGTAAAAAAAAAAAAAAAAGTTTACTAATGTTTTATACTTAAATAAATTTTTAGGTCCATATATTTTGATGAAATGGTTAAATAAACTAATTATAGTGTTCTGTTTTGCTAATTGTACTTCCGGTATCAGTAATTATGCAAAATTTAACGTTAAGTAGATATGATAATAATGTACTTCAGTAAAAACGTATTATCACATATTTACCAAAAGCGAACAATTTTTTTTTTTTTTTTTTTTTTTTTTTTTATCTAGTTGAGGTACCGTGTCTGTTAAGAAACCTCATAATTAGTGATTTCTCAGAGCGTCGATGTCATGTTGAAGCATAAAGTAAACTATGATTAATGTGATACCAGCTGTCTCAATGTATGGTAATTACAAAATTTGCAGCACATGTTACATCCCTGATTGGAACCCAGAAAGTAACAAATTACTAATAAAACATTAGGAACATCCAATATCTGACAATATAACACATTTCCTCCAATCCCTGGACGAGGGTCATACACATATTTAGCATGTTGCGGTAGTATCCCTGGATTACACCAACTGTAGCAGAAAAGCCTGGTCTGATATTAGAAAATTAGACTCATCAAACCCTGCGACTAAAAGATAAAAAAAACTGCCATTAATTTTAATGTTGTTTCCAAACACCTAGTTTCAGAATATAAAATATAAATAATCAAAAGGTATATCAAATTACAATCACGCAACATGAAGAGAAAACCAAAGTATGAACATAGGAAAAGCAGCGGGATTCGATGGAATATATCCTGCACGTTTGGCCCACTTAGTACCAGCTAAAGTAAAATAGCTTACAAATTTCTTTTTAAATATGCTACAAATTGGAATTCTCTCATTCCTGTTAAATAAAAAAAAGGTAATAGCCATGCTGAAACCAGATCCCACAAATGTGGTTAACTATCGGCCAAATAGCACTTCTGTGTGTGTAACATACAAACTCCTCGAGGGCCTGATCCAAAGCAGAATTTCTGAAGTAATCAATAACCACATTCATACAGAATAATCAGGATTTATAGCAGGGGTAAATTATACCTACCAGGTATTTCTTTCACTTTTCATATGAAAAGGGGTATGAGAATATAAATAAGCGTGGGTGCCTATTTAGATCTATCATCCGTCTATGACATTGTTTGGCTACAAAGACTTCTCCTGATACTGTTGAGTATTATCCCATGTAGACAACTTACAGACTAAATTAACAACATGTTGAGAAATAGATACTTACAGATCTACTCTGATAAAGACAGAAGCAGAATGTTTATTCTAAATAATGGCTAACCTCAAGAATCTGCTTTTACTAAGTCTTCTTCAATTTCTATCCAACAATTTACTGGAAATACCTGTATATTAAAGAAAATTTATTTATGCTGACATCTGTTTGGTGAACCAGGCCCCCATCCTTTCCGATGCTGAATCAACTTTATCCACTGATACGGAAACCTTAGATGAATATTTCAAGAAATGGTACCTTCATCTAAACCCTCAGAAAAAAGTTATATCGACATTTAATTTACGCAACAGGCAATCACATTATAAAAAAGAAGTCAAATTGATAGGCCGACCCTTTTCATATCGCAATACAGTATAATATCTGGAAATAAAACCAGACAGACTTTCAGGCAGCATCTCTCAAATGTGACTGCTAAAGTCAAAACGAGAAATAATGCTCTTAAAAAGCTTCCTCGTACTTCATGGAGAACCGGTACTGATTTTCTAAGATCCACGGCCTTAATACTCTGTTACTGAAAACTGCTGCCCGACCTGGATCAATGGAACTCACACGAAGAAGATGGACTTGCAACTCAATAAGGCAATGCGAATAATTACGGGATATATTCGGAGCACAAGCACCCTGTTCTCAGTTATATTTTACCTCCAGCTCTAGGGAGATCAGAAACGCTCCTGAAGATGTTCATAAACATCCTGAAGAACTCGTAGCTACTTATACATCAATATATTACACAAACAAAACACTAACGCTTGAAATTAGGAAACCACCGCGGCGCACAGCAGTCAACCTTATAGGGTCTTCTTTGAAACCTCAACAAGTTGTGGATAACTCCGTGGAGGCAGTCTTAGGTAGCTAACAAACATCAAGTTCAATACCTCTCAGTGCGATCACAAGGATTCGATCTCCCCAGACGGCAATGAAGATTCATCAACCGGATTCTAACAGGAAAAGGCAGAAGCGGTTGCAAATGGCGCTGAGTCTGTTCTGTAAACTGTAATTGTGGAGCCACGTTATAACCAATCCAGCACATCGTTTCTGATGCCTCTTCGAGCTTATAAAGGAACAAAAAAGAACATGCCTAGATCAAAGCAAATCACTAGACCTACGGATTTAATACCGTACGAGTTTGTGATCTGCCCATATGTCCACAACTTTTGAGTATCTCGTAAAAATGGTGCACACTCATCATACAATAAATAAATTGATAATTAAAAAATTATCATCTATTGTGTTAAAAAAGAAAGAACCTTCAAAATATTATAAAGCAAGGTGGCTAATAACGTAACTGATCAAGAGCTATTCAAATCACTCGCAGAATTAATCTACAACTACACAAATTGTTCATCTTGTTCAGCGTAGCGGTTTGAAACAAAGGTTCAGTTTTATGGAAATGTCAAGAAACAATTTCGAAATTTCATTTCTGAATCAGTACACATAAGCACAAACAGAACAGCAAATAACATTTGGTGTAAAACTCAGGTGAGTTCCCAAGTTACCTTTTAATTATTTTCAATACTGACATTCCATTTATTTTTACTATCAGAAGCTCGTGTACAATTATTTGTAAACATATCTAGTCAGTGACCCTGAAGGAACACCATCTGGGCAGCAGTAATTATCTCTCCTACTGGTATAGTGGCAGATCATCTCATGTCACGATCGCCTTTGTTTGTTCCAGCAATGAAGGCTGCCATCCTGATCCAGCGCTGGTACAGGAGGTACCTGGCTCGCATAGAGATCCGGCGTCGGTACACCTGGACCATATTCCAGAGCATCGAGTACGCTGGAGAGCAGGACCAGGTCAAGGTGAGCACTCGACGCAAAAGCAAAACTCAAATATATTTGATTTTTAGCAATTTGAGGAATACACGATTTTAAATCGTTAACAAGTAACATGTAAGACAAAGATGCGTTCATAACGTAAAAGATGTTACAAATTTTGTCAAGTTAGGCGACATCTGAATTCTTGCTATCGTAACAGACTGTTGCTTCAGGGTAAGGATACAGTTATTTACACTGAGCTGACAAAAGTCATGGGATACTCTGCCAATAGCGTGTCGGTCCTCCGTTTGCCCGGCGAAGTGCGCCAACTCCACGAGTCGTTGGAAGTCCTCTGGAGAAATATTGAACCATGCAGCCACATATTCCATAATTCCGAAAATTTGCCGGTGGAGGATTTTGTGCACGAACTGATATCTAGATTATGTCCCATAAATGTTCGATGGGATTTATGCCTGGCGATCGCGGTGGCCAAATCATCCGCTGGAAATGTCCCGAATGTTCTTCAAAGAAATCGCGAACAGTTATGGCCCGGTGACATGGCACATTGTCATCCTGGAAAATTCCATCGTTCATGATTAATTGACTTTCGGGTTTTGCAAAACCCGAAAGTCAATTAATCATGAACAAAGATGGCCGTGGAAGTCTGAGGAATTCCATCGTTGTTTGGGTACATGAAGTCCATGAATGGTTGCAAGTGGTCTCCTAGTTGCTGAACACCATATAAACACAGCCCACACCAGTAGTAAGGATATGTACGTTTGGTATTAAATAGGTCACGCGCCCCGCCCCCCCTGCGGCCGCTTCCCCTATAATTAGGCGCCACCGCCCTGTAATTATCTACCTGGCTGCCCCACCCCCTCCCCTCCCCTCTTTGTAACCTGACACCATCCCGCTGACCTTGAAACCTGCAGGTGTTCCTTCCGTGTAACCTGATACGCTACCGCCGACCTTGAATTCGAAACCCCTCGCGGCCGCTTCCCCTATAATTAGGCACCCGGCCGACTGTGCGGCCTATAATTATCTACCTGGCTGCCGGCGCCGCTTACCGTCATTATCTTTTGTAGGTCACGCGCCCCGCCCCTGCAGCCACGCTGGCGCCTCTCACAGTCATTATCTTTGTAGGTCACGCGCCCCGCCCCTGCAGCCACGCTGGCGCCTCTCACAGTCATTATCTTTGTAGGTCACGCGCCCCGCCCCTGCAGCCACGCCGGCACCTCTCACCGTAATTATCTTTGTAGTTCACCCGCCCCGCCACTGCAGCCACGTTGGCGTTGCTCACAGTCATTATCTTGGCGTGCTGGCCTCTATAAAAGAAGCATCGTAACAGGAACTAAGCCAGTTGTATCTGAACTTACACAGAGACAATGTCTTCGCAAAGCATTGAAGATTTGCCTTCTCTCGATGAGGTGAATCTGCAAGGTAATTATTTCTTCATACATTGCCAGTTTCAATTATTTATTTAACAAAATTTTTGTAGTCTTTTAAACAATGCTATCTTTTTTTTTAGATTTACTGTCTGAAGGAGCCACTAGTGATGGAAGTCTGTTGGTTTTCGGTTCCAACGAATGGAATTGGGAATTATTTGATAATATCTCAGTAAGTTTTTTTTTTATTTCATTTAATTAACATAGCGTTTTATCCTATGTTACCATCTAAACTTTTTTTTTTTTTTTTACAGATATGCCATCTGAAGAACTAGAGTTCGGGGGTATACCTACTTACGATGTACCCATGCAAATGAATGGTAAGTCCTTGTAATTAGATGTCAGCTTTATAATTTTTCATTTAACATAATTCCATGTACTGTTAAATATTTGATACTGTTGAAAAAATTTCATTTAATTAACATTGCGTTTTATCCTAACTTTTTGTTTTTACAGATATGCCATCTGAAGAACTAGAGATTGAGGGTATCCCTACTTACGATGTACCCATACAAATGAATGGTAAGTTATTTATTTCATGCATTCCTTGTAATTAGATGTCAGCTTTATTCTGATAGCTTTCTATCGTTTCATGAGTATAATTTTTCATTTAACAAAAATCCTTGTACTGTTTTTACTTAATATTGAATACTTTTTTTTTCATAGATTACTGGAGTGTGATGAAATTAACGTGCCCAGTAAACGGAGGAGGACTCATTCCATGCAACCAAATGGTAAGTCTCACTTTGCTATTTTTTATTATTACATTCCATGTAGCTAGGATGCCAGCTTAATTCTCATTGGTTTCAGGTACTTCTGATCCACCCAGGGTTTTGCAATTTGCAGAACCAGCGAGTCATGAGACTTTATCTGGTGCTGGCTTGGAACAGGAATTAGCTGATTGTGAGTATATTATACTTTATATTTTTTTTGTAATTACCTTTTTCTTTATGTCATGTTTTTTAACCAATGCTTATTTTTTTTTAATGGATATGGCACAGTATGATGGTTTACCTACCACAAGTGTCTATGACTGGGAACAAGACTTAATTAATAGTGAGTACAATACACATAAAAATTAATTTAACAAAAATGTGTTAAATGTTTTGACCTAAATTATCTTTCTTTTTTTAATAGATTTTCCACGGTATGAGGAAACTTGGAGGACTCGTTCCATACAACCGAATGGTACGTTTCACTTCATTATTTATTCATACATTCCATGTAATTAGATGTCGGCCTTATTCTCATTGGTTTCTATCTTTGCAGAGCCGCCCGCAGCCATGAATGCCACCGTCGAGTCCGGACCTGCTCCGCCCATGTGGAGACCTTGGGAAATGCCGGACTCAACCGATAGGCGAAACCCAACACCCGGACCTAGCAGGCAGGCCGCAGGAGTGGCAGGCCCTAGCAGCCGGGGCTCAGGAGTGGCAGGTCCTAGCAGGCAGCAGCAGCCAAATATATCATGTGCAGCAACGAGGGGTGAGTGTCCAGACGCAACGCGCTTAATCCTTGAAGATAGGCAGAGTGCTTTTAAAAATAGAATCTATACCGGAACCATTCAAAATTCTGAAAATTTTATTGGACCAATTAACTTCATTGATGCATGTTATAAACTTTTGGCAAATAAAGTCCGCGAAATTGTTAGTTGCCGGTCCACCCCGGCTGTAAAGGTTCAGGTTGGGTTGGCAACATCTTTTGCAGTTCAGAAGGAGTTAAATATCGTTTCCGCAAATTTGTATTTTCTTACCAAAATGTGTGAAGTCACAACCAGCACTCACCTGCCTGATTGGTATAAGATCTGTGTGAAATCGGAGATCACGACTAAATTGGAAGAGTTTCAGGAGAGAGATTCTGGAAAAACCCTCGAGAGATTAATTTCCCTCGACATAAACATTGCTCATTTTCAACCGTTCTATCGAGGGTCTTCCCATGTGGCTCTGCCAGTTGATATCCAAAGAAAAATGGCTGTAGTCAATGTGAAAAACAATGATGAGTTATGTTTTCTTTGGACTCTCCTTGCAGCTCAAGTACAGGCGCATGAAAATGCAAACCAGGTTGGTAGTTACAGGGAGGCATTCGCAAGCCATGAATTCGATTTCTCAGGTATTGAGTTTCCGGTAAAACTCGCAGATATTTCCAAATTCGAGAGGCAAAATCCAGGCATTTCAGTAAATGTTTTCGGTCTGGATCTTATTAAAGGTAG
>CM061920.1:193229652-193270750 GCA_031002005.1 Vandiemenella viatica
ATCTGTTGAAACGGACTACCTCATTAAAATTCTGCGTTTCGAAATCTCACTTTGGAAAAATTGTTCTGAAGCCAAAAGTGAAAATACTTTTTGAATATTAATGCACAGCCATCTTTTTAGGTATCGATCGTGTGATTAATATGTTCTTTGGTACAAGGGGAAAAATGATTAACCCAGTTTGGTTTTATCAAGAAGCTGCATTGCTGAGACAAATACCTTTAATTTTAAAACAAGCTTTATAGACGTGTAATACATGTGCCACAAATATTGCGAAGCAAAGAATTGTGAGACATTATTCCTATGGTGGCAACACTAATCAGGCCAGATCGTACATTGCAAGGTTCAGTTATCACTTAGTTGATATAGCTGTCAAGAAATGACGTGAAATATATTTGTCTTATCAGGAGCGGAAATAACTTTAACATGTTGTAGAAAAACTTAGGCACCAAAAGAAATGAAAAGTATGAAAGGAATACCAGTCAAGGTTAATCTTCTTTTTCTTTTTCACAACATTATCTCTTCATTTTGGTGTCGGATGCCTTAAGCTTGAGTTTTGTTCATCGTTGGCATGGTCAAATTTTGAGGGTTGAATTTATGGCCGCATGCCATTTCTGACACCATCTGACACCTATTGCCAGCTCGTACTAAGTACTAATGGATTTTTTTTTAACTGCTTTACGTCTCTCAACAGCGAGGTCTTTAGAGACGGGAAAGGATGGGGGCAAGGAATGGGAAGGAATTCGGCCATGGCCTTTTGAAGGAAGCATCCCGCCATTTGCCTGGAGTGATTTGGGAAACCATGGAAAACCCAAATCTGGATGCCCGGACTGGGATTCGAATCGCCGTCCTCCCGAATGCGAGGCGAGAACGCTAATCGTTACACCGCCACGCTCGGTCCTTACTAATGAAGGAGGTGGAGTGTCGCCATCTGTCTGTGAACTGTTGAACTATGTTCTCTGTGGGGTAAATGTATTTTTGAAGTGAAAACTTCTATAGGAGCGTTATGCGACGTGTGGACGGGTTAAATCTATGAGTTCACAACCTCCGTCACCGACATGCTATGACGTGCCATCACCGTCACGCTATGACGTGATTGAGCGTATGATACTCCCGTTGGACGCTTTATGGATGGGTAAAATCTTATGAGTTTGTATCGGCAACATGATAATGTCAAAAGTTTATCTGTAGCTATAAGTATGACGTTATGCGCTTGGACAGCCATCCGATTTGATGGAACTTGCATACGTATACTTTAAAATAATATAAAAATTCTGTTAAATTTTGATTTACAAAAAGCTAAACCTCTCCTTCTTTCCCCCTCACTTAATTTCTGTCGACGCTGTTTAGAAACTCACAGTTTTTATACGATTATGATCTACTTAGCACACGTATACTGCAAGGCGGTCTGGTAGCTTAGCCGTTTTTTCTCTCCTCGGTCGCGGGTTCAATTTCCGTGGTGAGCAGGATTTTTTTAGGAAATGCATTGACTATATGAGTTACGCCAGGAAGTTAATCTGTAGTACCCTTGTCGCGGTAGCTGATTTTTGTATAGATTTTAGTATAGAGGTTTAGCGGTAATGAAGGCGGAGTGCTTCCAAGCCAACGCAGTAGTGTGCAGAATTACACCGCTCATATACGACACCAGGCTCAAGGCCGCTGATCTTGCGGTCCGTACTGTGGGAAACTCAGCCAACACGGCTAGTACACGAGGCTTACACACTATGAGCACGTGAACCACACGCGTGTTCATAGTGACAAACAGCCAATGAGAGGAAGGCTTTCCCCACCTTCCGGAATCGAGGGCGCCTTTTGCGCGCACAGATTCGCCCAGTCCGGGATGTGAAATTTCGTGGGGCAGACCTGTTACCATCCAATTAGGCCGTTTTAGGCATTTTTCCTATCATTCTCCCTCTGCTGGCTTGGAATGCATACTGCATTAATCGGATCCTATGGTCCATTATTCCAATATCGGGAAACACCGATTTCATGTACCAGCAACTTGTAACTGTACCACACGGCCGCTTTCACAATAAATCAAGTAGCCACAACTCTTCGTATCATTTCAAGGAGCCCCTACATCCTGATTTTATGCAAATTAAGTCTCTGTGCATGTACTTTTTCCTAGCCAGGAGCTTACAGATGCCGACTGGAAACCCGAAGTACCTCAGCCGACAGTAAGTAGACGCTAGGACGGACCCACAGTGGGTAAGTTCGGCTCTCGCTCGGTCAACACGCGACATACCCACATAAAATTGGTGTGCAGATCTGGGGTTTCAATTACCGCATACTAATTTGGAACAAAGTTCCACTTAGCATAGCAGAGGAAGAAATTATTTCTCTCGCTATACCTAACACAGAGACTAGTTAATCACAGAGGGAGTGATAGGCAAGAGAAGGATCAAGAAAGAAGAAGACGTTCCGGAATCATTTGGTGAGCGACGCAGATTCGCCATCGCGGGCGGCAGAGCGACCTGGACGCAGCAGAAAAGATCGCGACTCGAGAAGGGACGGCGGCATCCGCTAGAGGCGCTGACCGGGCCGGCGCGCATCGCAAAGCAGCCACGGCGCGCATCGCAGAGCAGCTACGGCAATTGCAGCAAAAAGTGAGTAAAGTGAAAAACAGTGCATAACAAGTGTTCAAAATGCCCACCGACAAGCTATCGAGTGCGGAAAGTGTGCGTGAATCAAGTAGTGTGAAAATTTCAGTCACAGATGCACTAAAATTAATTCCCTACAATTTTAGCGGAGATAAATCAGAACTGAGATCCTTTATTGATAATGTGTCGACAGCTTTCTCTTTAGTAGCTGTAGAGGAGCATGATGTATTGTTACAGTTTGTCAAAAGCAAAATAGTTTCGAACGCAAGGTCAAAAATTCTTGTCAGAGACCAGACAAAAGATTGGCCTTCGATCAAAGCTATTTTGATAGAAAATTACGGGGAGCAGAGATCCTTGGATTATTACGCATATCAATTATTCTTGGCTAAGCAGAAAAGTAACGAAACAATAGCAGAATGGGCTTCTCGTGTAGACGCATTGGAACATGATTTCCGGCAAGCCACTGTAAATGAAATGAAGGCCGCGGATGTTGAGGGAAGTCTTGCATTAATAGAAAAGCTGACTAGGCGACCTTCGTTCAAGGTTTGAAAGACGAAAGAATACAGACAATTGTCAGAGCACAGGGTAAAAAGGCGACCCTGCCAAAGTCGTTGACTTAGCCCTTACGGAAGAATCAGCAATTCTATCGCAACGCGAAAAATATTCACATAACAAAACAGACACCAAAACGACACAGTTCAGACACAATAGGGGTACATTCGTGACTTGCAATTCCTGTGGAAGAATCGGGCATCTAAGTAGGGAATGTCGAAGCGCCATAACTTGTCAAATTTGCAATCGTACTGGCCACAGTGCCAAAGATTGTAGAAGCAATGCAACATTCAAAAGAGTCCAGTACATTACGTGCAGCTACTGCCGAAATTCCGGCCACAAAGTAGCTGATTGTCGAACCAAAAGAAACAAATGCGCAAGGTGCAATGAGATCGGGCATTTCCCATCTAAATGTAAAGCAAATCTGGGGGGAAAAACACACTCAAACAAACAGGGAAACGGAGTAGACAACCATCTTAGCACTCGGAATTATGGATCTGTATATGCCGTAGGTTGTCAGTATGCTAGTGATTATATAAAACTGCCTTGCCCTAGCATACTCAATCAAAATATTCCATATTTACTTGACAGTGGGGCACAATTAAGTCTTATAAATCAATCAGCTTTGAAGCCAAATACTCCTATAAACAGGCAACAGACAATCCAAATCAAGGGGATCTCACCTCAACTGGTTAGAACTCAAGGAACAGTTATGCTGAGATTGTATTTAACTCCCAACCATTACCTAACTCATAAATTTCATGTTGTATCCGGAAAGGTTGATATTAGCGAGCAAGGGTTACTAGGAAGAGATTTTATGCTCCAGCATGGAATAGTAATTAATTATAAGAACAGAACAGTTTACGTTAAAGGTCATAACATTCCCATGTTGTCAAGGAAGGAAAAGAGTTTAACAGACCAGAAGGCCAGGGTAATAAATGCAAATGCTTTCCCAAAGTACAAGGTAAGCAGAATCATCATGCTAGAAATTCACAAAACAATTTCACTCAAAACACACCAAACACTCGGATTCACACAAGGCAATTCGAAACAACAGAAAGCAAAAAACACTCATGTTTCCGCAGAAAACAATGCAGTGCCTAATCGGGGAGTCACTGACAGCGGAAGCGAAAGTCAAAACAAACAAAATTTTCATCCAGGGCAACCTAACAAATCGAAACAAACCACTGCAGATGAAGGAGAGCAATTGATTAAAGTAGGTCCTAGAGAGGAGAGAGTTTTGCGAATAAAAGTACAAGGTAAAAGGAACACAGAAGCTATAATAGGTAAACAAGAGCTAATTTCCGGTGTCCATGTACCCGAATCAATTGTTAAAGTAAAGAACGGTGAGTGTATTATTCCTGTTTTGAATACTAGAGAGGAGGAAGTAGAATTTTACTATACAGGAAACACAACCGTACACAGAGCTGTCAGCTGATGCTGACGTGCCCAGCCCACCACGCATACGTCATGTTGATAAGCCGCCGGATCATATGGCGCAGCGGTCAACCAAAACAAAGCCACGTGCTAACTTGCTTAAAGAGAATCTGAGACTTGAACATCTTAACCCGGAGGAAAGACAGTCCATTATGGAATTATGCTTAACATACAACGATCTCTTTTTCCTTCCAGGTGATAAGCTTACACATACTGACACTGTGAGACATGAAATTAAACTTAAACCTGAAGCAGCAGGAACTGTTATTAACTGTAGATCGTACCGAACACCTGAAGCTTTAAAGCCCATATTAGATGAAGAGATTAATAACATGTTAGAACAGGGAATCATTACAGAATCAACCAGTGGTTGGAATTTCCCTATACTTTTAATTCCCAAGAAAGCAGACGCCAGTGGAAAGCAAAATATCGGGTAGTCGTAGATTTTAGGAAGCTCAACGAGATTACCGTGGATCAACCTTCCCAATACCCCTAATCTCAGAGATTTTAGACTCCTTAGGTAAAGCTAAGTACTTTTCTACACTCGATTTGGCGAGGGGCTATCACCAAGTGCTAATTGATGAGAAAGATAGAGAGATGACCGCCTTCAGTACAAACAAAGGAAAATTCCATTTCGCCAAAATGCCATGGGTGTCCACATCCGGTAGTACGTTTCAGAAATTGATGAACCAGGTTCTTTTGGGGATCAATGGTGATAAATCTCTAGTGTATTTAGATGACGTTTTAATTTACGGAAGTAGTTTGGTCGAACATCAGGAAAGGTTAGCAGAAGTCTTCTCCAGGCTCCGAAAACACAACTTAAAATTGGAGCCAGCTAAATGTGAATTCCTTCGTAAGGAGATTATCTATTTAGGCCATAAGATAACGAGTTCAGGAGTTTATCCTGACCCCGAAAACCGAAAAGGTTAAAAATTACCCTCAGCCAGAAACCACAAAACAACTCAAAACATTTTTAGGCCTCACCGGTTATTATCGAAGATTCATTGAAAATTACAGCAGAATTGCGAAGCCATTATATGATCTTCTCAAGAAAGGCGTCAAATTCGAGTGGAACCCTAAAGCTGAACAGGCATTCCAGACCCTTAAGGAGAAATTAATTACGCCACCTGTGTTACAATACCCACGATTCGGAGAGGAATTTTTAATTACCGTCGATGCGAGCGGGGAAAGCCTCGGGGCTGTCTTATCGCAAGGGAAAATAGGAGAAGATTTACCTATAGCTTACGCGTCGAGGACGCTGAGTAAAGCAGAAAGGAGCTACTCGGTGAGCGAACGTGAGTGTCTTGCCTGCCTGTTTGGGTGCAAGGTATTTCGTCCTTATGTATTTGGGACTCATTTTAAGATAATAAGCGACCATCAGCCTCTTGTATGGATTTTTAATGTCAAGGACCCATCCTCTAGATTGTTGAAATTCCGATTAAAACTCTCTGAGTACAATTTCCAGTTGATTTATAAACGTGGAAAGGTAAACTCGAATGCTGACGCCCTCAGTCGAATCAGAGAGATTCACCCAGTCCCAGATACTCCTACCAATGGAGATAATAACGCCAGTGAAGATATGGACACCTCAGAGAACACTAATACCACACACACTCAAACACAAAAGGCCGAAGCGCAGACGCAGACTACAGAGGATGAGTTTCCTGAACTAGATGAGGCTGAAAAACAAGCAATCCTACGGGAATGCCACCAGTCACCGGTGGCTGGCCATACAGGTGTAAACAAAACAATAGAGAAGGTGAAAAGATACATTCAATGGAAGGGTATGGAACAGGATATCAGAGAATACATTAGGAAATGTCATAGCTGTCAACAAAATAAATTAACAACGCGCAACACACAAATGCCGCTTGTGCTAACCCAAACACCAGAACAAGTCTTTGAAAGATGTGCTATCGATATCGTGGGGCCGTTCCCCTTTCTCACCAGGTAACAAATACTTACTCACCTTCCAAGATAGTCTATCGAAGTTTATGGCCGCGGTTGCTGTTCCCGCACAAGACTCGCGCACTGTTGCCAAAGCTCTTGTCGAGGAAATCATACTACGCTACGGGATCCCATCGCAAATTTTATGTGATAATGCGGGAAATTTCATTAGTGACACCCTAAAACAAGTGTGCCAACTTCTAAAGATAGAGAAAATTCACACCTCAGCATATTCACCACAGTCCAACGGTTCGCTCGAAAGACAACATCGCACTATCGCAGAATACCTTAGACATTACGTAGATAACGATCAGCTGGACTGGGATTCCTGGGTCCCATTTGCCATCTTTGTAATAAATACTAATATCCACTCAGCTACAGGTTTCTCACCTTTTGAACTATTCTTTGGACGCGTGCCTAATATACCGGGCATTCTGCAAAAGACCCTACCGAAGTTGTTTACTCATGAGGACTACTACAGAGCTAAAGGCTAGGCTACAAAGTTTGCACAAGCGAGCCAGAGAAATTAACAAAGAGGTCAAGGAGAAAAATAAGGAATACTTTGATAGAACCCAAAACGCCGTTGAATTTAAGGTCGGGGATAAGGTTCTCCTCAAGGACGAATCCATCCGCAGGGGACGAAGCCAGAAACTAGGAACCCTTTTTGTTGGCCCATATAAAATATTGGAGCTTGATCTACCGAACGTAGTTATCCAAAGGGGGCGTTATAAACGGGAAAAGGTACACGCTAATCGTTTGAAACCATATAAATAATCATTTTAGTCTTTGACCCCGCAAGCATAACCTAATAGCAGTGTCCAAGCCATGCAAATAATGGAAAACGGGACTCCGATACGATTAATAGGACAGAAGTTATTAGTAAACACAGCCACGTGGCCTGTATGTCAACAAACGCACGTGCTCGGGAGGCCCGACCTCACACGTCACAGATAACAGCGTCAAGCCAAGATGGCTGCGGGGCTCACGTTGCGTTCCGCAAGCGATAAGCGAGGCCGCCTCTGATATCACAGTAGGCTGAGCTCGACTCTGATAACGCTCCGCGTACTCGCCCAGGCGAGCGGTAATATCACGAAACCTTTCGTCCCGAACTAACACACAGTACACGCATTTCCAACATTTCGCGTACTATACTAGTATAATATTCTATAAGGAATTTACACAAGGGAACTTCTAAGGGATTTTGTTCTATTTTTGCAGATGATTTGGCTACGATACCTCCTGATATTCCTTCCTCCGGCCGTTGCACTCAAGATTTTCAAGTGGAGAATTACGCGCACTCACCTGGTCTGTACTACGATTACCGCCAGCGTATACAACTATCAACGGTCTCTTGGCGGATTTTGAGCTATTTCAACTTAGGAGAACTCCAGGAGAAACTGAATGAAGTAGAACATTATTCAACGCAATCTATAGCGTTTTGCAAAAACAAATTAGCGGAACTCAACCTGTCAGTAGACGAGTGTAATGAATGGCTTTAGAACTACTATGGCACATAAACAACATCAAACACTCCCAGAAACTAATAGGACAATTAACAAGTCATCAGCCAAGCCGCAGGAAGAGGGGGGTGCTAAATTCATAGGCGAGATCGCTCAGGTACTTTTTGGTGTCGTAAGCGATAGCGATTTTGAGTACTACAAATCCAAGATAAACACAGTAGAGACTGAGCAGCTGAAACTGCTAAAATTTAACAAAGAGCAACTCACAATTGTGAAAAACATTTTGTCGAACTTCAATCATTCAGTGGCGAGTGTAAGCCGAAATCAGGAAGTTCTAATGAATGGCATGAGAAAAATGCAGCGTTATGTCCAAAATTTTTCTAATCATACTGATATCGCCGTTCGACGGTTGTCAATAATGGTCGCAAGCAATGAACATTTAATTCGAGCAGTAGCCATTCTCCAGGGCATCCAACGGGAGTATGATCTCTTAGTCAATGCTATTGTTAATTCCCAAAGGGGATTGCTTCAACCACACCTTATTAACCCGGTACAAGTTGTTCAGTATTTGAATCTAATTAGGAACGACATCGGGGACAAGTTTCCGATTCCGTTGACTGAGGAAAATGGTTACTTGCTCCTGAGAATAATTGATATCGATGTATTCTTGTACAAAAATATTTTTGACTTATGTGTTAAATGTACCTTTAGCTGAAAATAATGAATTCAACCTATACAGAATACTTCCGTTACCTATAGAAGTAAGTGAACAAGGTCACTACTTGTTTTTACAAGCTGAGAAAGGAATTCTTATTGATTGATCAATCCAAAAGACTTTATGCCAAACTAGACAGTGAACAATTAAAATGTAAACAAATGACAGACACTTTAAGTATTTGTAAACAAAATTCCATATTGCAAGCTACCCAAGATGGTTCCCCTTGCGAGGTGCAACTCTTACAACCAATTCGAGCGATTCCTCCTGATTGTGTAAGGAAAGTAATCGCTCTGAATCACAGCATCTGGACCGCCCTTGGCCATAATGAATGGATTTTTGTTGCCCCAAGAGATGAGGGCTTAACTATTTATGCAATAACGGGCATCCCACAGACTTCCATATTTAAGGGACCGGGAAGTTAAAGTTTTTCAACAAATGCCGAGGTTATGGGGCCCAGATGCTCATTCAGTCAGAGTTAACCCTCAGAACCAATGTAACCAGTCAAGATATAATTCCTAATTTTAAGTTAGAGTTAGATTGTTGTGTAGTGAATAGTGAAAAACTCAATATTACCGAGCTCCCGTTAAATTGGAACATTGAACCTGTTGGTAAACACCTCAGTGATTTGACAGTAGCCGGTTACAAAATTGAGGAGCTACAGGAGGAAATATCTAAACAAGAACAATTCAAAACAAATTCATACCATATGTCGACATACTCTATTATTTCTTATGTTAGCATAATTTGTATAGCTGTAATTGTCATCTTCTGCATCTGTAAACATTGCAAGACGTGCCGAGAGTGTTTCAAATATATCTGGCGCAGTACAGATCAGTGCTGTAGCAGGATTTGTATTAATAATACAGTCTTGACCCCATATAACGTAACAGAAATAAGGCATGTTCGGCATGTGAAGTCCAGACGACCTCTACATAGGGATGTGGAGATACAAACAGATGAAGAAGATGACATTGTAGTTTTTGAGCGTGAAGATACAGTGCCTCAGCGTAGTCTGGAGGTACCAGATCCGGAACCACGAACCTCCAGATCACGCAGGCGTTGAGCATAAGTAAGGAATTCTTACTATGGGGGTAGTATGAACTTAGCAACATATTTAGTAGATTATAAAATTCTATGATTATAAGTGTTGTAGATTTTAGTTCTTGTTAATTTTTCATTTTTGGATTGACACTTGCGGAAGATTTTTCGTCTTTAAAGACAACGAAAAATCTTTTCCACGCGGCGGAGCTGTCGCGGTAGCTGATTTTTGTATAGATTTTAGTATAGGGTTTAGCGGTAATGAAGGCGGAGTGCTTCCAAGCCAACGCAGTAGTGTGCAATTTACACCGCTCATATACGACACCAGGCTCAAGGCCGCTGATCTTGCGGTCCGTACTGTGGGAAACTCAGCCAACACGGCTAGTACACGAGGCTTACACACTATGAGCACGTGAACCACACGCGTGTTCATAGTGACAAACAGCCAATGAGAGGAAGGCTTTCCCCACCTTCCGGAATCGAGGGCGCCTTTTTGCGCGCACGATTCGCGCAGTCCGGGATGTGAAATTTCGTGGGGCAGACCTGTTACCATCCAATTAGGCCGTTTTAGGCATTTTTCCTATCATTCTCCCTCTGCTGGCTTGGAATGCATACTGCATTAATCGGATCCTATGGTCCATTATTCCAATATCGGGAAACACCGATTTCATGTACCAGCAACTTGTAACTGTACCACACCGCCGCTTTCACAATAAATCAAGTAGCCACAACTCTTCGTATCATTTCAAGGAGCCCCTACATCCTGATTTTATGCAAATTAAGTCTCTGTGCATGTACTTTTTCCTAGCCAGGAGCTTACAGATGCCGACTGGAAACCCGAAGTACCTCAGCCGACAGTAAGTAGACGCTAGGACGGACCCACAGTGGGTAAGTTCGGCTCTCGCTCGGTCAACACGCGACACCCTGAGGAAAGGAATTGGCTTTCCTGCCTCTGACGCAATTGCTTGGTACTGTTCATCTCCTTCGAAAAGATTCGACCAACCTTCGGACTGTGGACTAAGTTAGATTATTAATTTTTGAAGTGAAAGCTTCTGTAGGCGGATTGTAGGCTGGGGGTAAATCTATGAATTCGCGTTACCTACATGTTATTACGTGTTGCGCACATGGTATGCGCGTTAGAGGTGCTTTTTGGATCACACAGCTTTTATCCGATTTTGATGGAACTTTGCATATGTATACTTTAAAACATATGGGAAAATACTGTTTACGTTTTATTTACAGAAACCTAAACCCTCTCCTTAATTTCTGTCAACGTTGGTCATACAAACTCACAGTTTTTAATCCTATTTTGATAGTACTTAGCACACATTATAGAGCAAAGCCTTTTGGTAGCTAAGCGGTTAAGGCCCCTTAATTCCGAAAGTTTTTTCTGCGGCCACGGATTAAAATTTTTAGGAGTTGTATTTGATTATTTGAGTTACTCCCTGATCATCCGTGGATCTGATTCAACGTTACATTGTAGGCCCCTGAGGAAAGGAATTGGTCTTCCTGCCTCTGGCACCATAGCTTGGTACATCTCCTTCGAAAAGATTGGACTAACCTTCGAATTGTGGACTAAATTAGATTTTTATTTTTTTAAAGTGAAAACTTGTTTAGGCGCGTTGAGCGATGTCTGGGTGGGTATAATCTTATGAGTCCTCGTCAGTGTCATGCCGATGTTAACACTATATGTGTAGCGGTCTGGTGGCTCGGTGGTTAAGGTGTCTGACTGGGAAACGAAAGGTCCCTGATTCGAGTCCCTGTCTCGGTGGGGATTTTCATAGACCCTTAACCCGACATTTACCTCTGGCACAGCTTATTGTGTAATGTGAAGTACGCCAGAACGCTTCCGTAGTTCGTGTTCCACGTTAAACCGTAGCTGCTCTGTGCCTGGTAGGACTACCGGGTTGGGTTAAGGTGGCTGAGACAAGGGGGGAGGGGAGGGAGGGGGCAGGAACCCCGTTACCAGTTCATTACAATCACACTTAATTATTTAGTATATTTGTGGCTATAATTATGACGTGTTGCGCGTATGGTATTCATAGTTCCAAGTTTTCACTTCTATCTGCAGTACCCCATTCAATGCCAACAGTTTTATAGTTTATGAAATATGTAGTGTATGAGGCAGGGATTGGAGACAGTCCCGACATTGGCATCCATGGCCGCGGAAAACCGCCTAAAATCCGCAGTCAGAACGGCCTGTACTCATGCCCGGCCCCGTTGAACCTCTCAGGTCTATTGCGTGTTAATAACACTATCTAATTAAAATTTACTATAACGAATCATTGATTTTAATTTGCTTACATATATTTAGTGAGGGAATAAAAGCTGAAAAATTCGTAACACGAGTCTCTTTCATATAGGGCAGTTGACTCCAGACTGTCAACTGTGTTCCATTTTCTTTTTTCGAGTTTTGAACTCAAAAGCTGGATAGCATAAAATGTTGTGAGAGAACAGCATGGAATTTGCATAATCCGTAACGACAGGTCATCTCAGTGGCTCGAATATTTGTAAAACTCATCTTGTTTGGAGAGCTGAGGGCTTTGACCTACTGACGGTGACATGGACGGCTTAACTAACTACTGGGGAGACGGAATATCTGTTGCTGGCGTGAGATGGAATCACAATCTCTGCGGTGGATATCACTTACCTTTTCGCTTGTTAAGTCACTCTTACAACAACCGGAACAGTCCCAATAGAAAAACCGAAGAAGACCAGTATCGATTATTCATCAGTTAACTTTTAAAGATATAAAGAACACAATTTTTTAGACGATGGCCTGCCACTTAAAAATGTTAGACGAGTATCTTTATTGTGATGACGACTGCCCGTTGTGAAAAGATAAAGAGTTACAATATTATTTAAGCCAAGACCACTGATTATTGCACCGGGGAGTCGGATGTATTAATAACCAGGAGCAGTCTGCAGTCATATTTCATTGGTTTATAAAATACTAAAAATATAAATTTTTATTTAATGACAGTTGATTTTAAAATTATAATTCAGTTATTCAGTCCAGTCGCTGACGTGTGTGAATGATAATGACTGATGTATGGGTATATGAGATCGTTTACTCTGTTAATACTCATGGAAAACCCAGATCAAAGTCAGGTGTGTGCTGTCAGCTGTGAGTGATAGTACGCCGCCCACAGCGCTGCTTCACATCTCTCGCTCGGTGAACTGGCCGCCCGTGAAAGTGATAATCTTCGACTATTGTCGAGGGCTGTCATTTCGACGTCGGCCGTGTGTTGTCAGCGCCAGATGTCAGTACGTCATACAAGCCAAGGCTGTTCTCAGCCGTTCGACTGTGACGATCAAACTCGGTAACGCTCTAGCCTCGGTTATATATGGTTTTCCAAAACCAATCCAGGCAAACTATGGGACATTTGCTCAAAGAGGCCGTTGCCGAATTCCTTCTTGTTTCTATTCCCCTGGCTTTAATGACAAAGATTTAGTCAACCTGTGTAACCTGAAGGAATAAAAGACTGTTAGGGTGGTGTTTTGTTACGATGTCTTGCCCTGAATTCTTGAAATAATGCTCGGTGTGGTATTTACCCTACGCATTTCCTCTCTATGTTACTTTTCAAGGGTTAATTTAATAGCGATCTCCTACACCTGAAGAACCGATTGCTGAACTAATGAATTCGTATGATTGCGTTGACATTATTAGGGAACGTGTTTAGACAGACATTATACATGTTCAATAAAAGTTTCTCGGGATTCCAGCCGGATGGTGTCATAAAACGACGACGTTTCGACAACCTGCTTGGTTGAAGGCAACCGAGCAGGTTGTCGAAACGTCGTCGTTTTATGACACCATCCGGCTGGACTCCCGAGAAACTTTTATTGAATCAATACGCCGGGAAAGTCTCCATTTACATATTATACATGTTATCGAAGGTAGCGAACACGGAGTTGTCTACCTGTGACTTATCTTTGAATGTACCTTTGAGGCACATATCTAACACTTTTGATCACGTGGTGGCAGTTTTCTTATGGAATTGTAGGCGTACCTTCAATTTAACGCGGTCCACATCTATTAATTATAGACACTACGAATGTTGGCCACAGGGAGTTGGAAAATTCTCTGTCTACCTGTTTATGAAAATCTGAGGATGTTTAAATCTGAGACGGATTCAGTTACCTAGAATGGTCGCCCCTAAACACCAACTATGCGCTTGAGGAATTTTACGATTTTTTTTTACACGCACTGGAATAAATAATTTGTTACCATCCGGAATCTCTCGTCGTTTTCATGGCTGTTACGGTACAACATTATTAGCTTGCTTCCAATCAATAGAACCCACTCCTCTCATGTCTGTTAGTGTGATGAAGTTGCTTCACGTGATGAACTCTTGTGTCGTTAAATTGTTGATGGGTCACGTTTGCTGGTGTAACAGCCCAGTCCTATCTCCCACTAGACGACATTCATTCGTCCAACGCTCATGCATTTGCCTAATGGCGCTCTATCGCCTGGGGATGCTTTCGCGTTGTGTTATTCACAAGAGAATGGGTCTACGTGTTTTATTTGGAGAGCTAAAATTCCTGAAGAGTAACGAATTTCTTGCACTCGCCACAAATTAAAATTGATTTTTGCTATAAATTAACGGCCTTCTCCTTTAGAATTGTGAGCGGAATTTTTGTTTCGCATGCGACTTTTCTTTCCCTTATATTTCAGTTGTTGTTTATAATTCTGTGGTAATCGGAGTGGTTTCCTCCCGAAAATTGTTTGTAACAGGAAATAACACCAATACTCTTTTTGCGGTAGGGAAGATTCATTGTCACACACATACAGTTCGCAGTTAGCCTGCCGTTAAAACAGAAAATAACGTTAGTAAGCTGGTGTGTAAGACTGGAAACATACTGTATCAGGGAGCAAAGCAGTGAGCTGGGCGAAAAGCGAAGCGGCGAAAACAAACAAATCGATTGTTGCGGTGAATCTCATACTGGGGAGCAAAGCGGGAAGGTCATAGTAGACCAAAGCCCAGCGTTCAAACTTGTTTGATTTCGCCGCTCTGCTATTCCATGTCAAAACTGATTTGCTCATGGTTAATCGCTGTCAAAAACGAATGTAGATCAATATATTAGTTATGTTGCTTCCATAAACTGTCTGGGATACTAAAAAATTTCAACATCACGATAATTTAAATTATCTAAGCTATGGGATGATATAGCATCAGAGATGAAGTCAACAAGTATTAAAAATTTATTTTTGAAGTGAAAACTTCTAAAGGCGTGCTAGGTGATGTTTGACCGGGGGTAAATCTATGCGTTCGCAATTTCCCGTCACCGACATGCTATGACATGCCGTTACCGTCACGCTATGACGTGTTGTTCGTATAATATGCGCGTTGTACGCTTTATGGATGGGTAAAATCTTTTGAGTTCGTATCGCCAACATGCTAATGTTAACAGTATATCTGTAGCTATAGGTATAACGTGTTGCGTTTAGACAGCTATAAAAGTATAGTTTACACTCGTATATAATATATAAAAATGAATTTTTATTTGATATTTTTAAAATGTTTTTCATATAAACACGTAGTTCTTATCCGATTTTGATGCAACTTTGCATACGTATACTTTAAAACAAATACTGTGTAAATTTGATTTACAAAAACCTAAATCTTCTCCCGTCCCTCCCCTCACTTAATTTCTGTCAACGTTGTTCATACAAACCTACGGTTTTGATGCGATTTTGATGATACTTTGCACACATATACTGCAAAATAATGCTGTCTGGTAGCTCAGTGGTTAAGTTCCTTCTAAAAGTTTCTCTCTCCTGTCGCGTGTTCAAATCCCATGGCGATCAGGTCTTTTTAGGAGTTGCATTTGACTATATGAGCCACGCCGGGACGTTCCGTGGTTCTGATTCCACATTAAACTGTAGTCCTCTGAGGAAAGAACGGGGTTTCCTGCCTCTGACACAATAACTTGGTACTCTTAATCTTCTTCGAGAAGATTCGATCAACCTTCGAGTTGTGGACTAAGCTAGATATCTTCCTTAGGCGCGTTGGGCGATTTTTGGATGGATGAAAATCTTATGGGTTCGCGTCAATGACATGCTAATG
This sequence comes from Vandiemenella viatica, assembly GCA_031002005.1. Lineage (NCBI taxonomy): Eukaryota > Metazoa > Arthropoda > Insecta > Orthoptera > Morabidae > Vandiemenella > Vandiemenella viatica. The sequence continues at coordinate 193,245,473 of CM061920.1, forward strand.
TTGAAAGTATATCGGTAGCGGCCTGGTGGCTAAGTGGTTAAGGTGTATTACTGGGGAACGAACGTTTCCTGGTTCGAATCCCTGTCTATGCGGGGAAATTCATAGACATTTTACCCGACTTTCACCTCTGACAGAATCTCCAATCACTGCAAATTGTTTTTATTTACTTCGGGTACTTAAACATCACATTTTATTATTGCATAAAATTATCTTGTAAGTTCGCCCAACAATATTTGCTGTGTTTTTTTGCAGTAGGGAGGGATAAAAAAACTGTAAATAAAATAATTACGATTAAGAAGTATTAAAGGAGATCCAGAATACTTATATACTAACTAAAGTCAGATTTTTAACAGCTGTAAAGCCGTATCTCAATCTTTCTACCCAGTTTCTTCTATTCCATACGGAATAAGTATTGCATTATACATCCTATCTTTCTTCTTCTGTTCATCACTAAGGGCAACAATAAACTATCGAGCGTGGTGGGTGAACGGTTAACGTTCTGGTCTCGCATTCTGGAGGACGCAGGTTAGAATCCCCCATCCGGACATCCAGATTTGGATTTTCCATGGTTTCCCCAAATCACTCCAGGCGATATCGGGATGCTTCCTTCTCAAAGGTCATGGCCGAATTCCTTCCGGTTCCTTGACCCCAGTCCCATCCCCCCTCTAATGACCTTAGCCATCAACGAGGTGTAAAGCAATAAGTTAAAAAAAATAATATAAAAAAACAATAAACTCTTTAGTTTCTGTAGTGGCTGTATTATTTTAAATTAATAACATTTCCTTTCTGTTATATGTCTATCATCTTATTGAAAGTCTTACGTTTTGTACAGCCTTATGTCTTAATTCTACCTGTTTTCGGTTCATTATCGGCCTTTCAAAAATTCACAATAATCCACGTTTCTTATGTGTTTCCTCAATATGCTTTTAGTTTAGTTTCACCGTAATAAACAAATCGTCTGCAAAAAAAAAAAAAAAAAAAAAAAAAAAAAAAAAAAAAAAAAAAAACAGAATTCATGTTGCATTTCTTCCAAGGTTTTATTTACGTCTATACTAAAAAAGCAACAGCATTTTTAAGTATTTTTTTGGTAGAAATGTTTTAGACATTCTATTTCCTATTTTTATCCTTCATTGTAGAGTGGTGGCAAAATTAATATTTAAATTATATTTTGAAGGAGAGGTGAGCCAAGTAACTCATGGATAGTCGTTGCTGTAAACGCCTTATCTACTACCTTTTGCACTTGACTTCATACACGTAGAGCAGAGAAGTTTTCAATCTTATTGCCATCAATTTATTGGTTACAATCATTAATTAACATCGCACGTCATTAGCAGTAACTAATTTAGTGATTTTTCTACATTACGGCTGTCTGTAGAGTTCAAAGACTTAATACCGTATTCACATCGAAGAACTGATATTTGGCAAGCGAATAGCTTAACTCATTTCTTTGTTAATGTTACAGTCAGGTTTTAAGTATCTTCTACATTTGGAATTACTGTAACGTATGATGTACCTCAGATAGTAGTGCTGATCCTGATGTTCCTAACTGTGAAAAACCTAAAATTTGTTGAGTAGTTTCTAATTTACATATTACGCTTCATTCAAGGCAAAAATGTTTATTGTTCAGAACAAAATTTTATTTCGAGTTCCGTTGACAGTTATAACGCAGAATTTAAGTCATAATCTCACTTTCCAAGCCGTAACCACATCACGAAAATTGATTCAATCTATGCCCATATTACAGACTAGAAATGTTCCCGGCGTTGCCCGGTCTAGTTGGTAATGGTTTAGTCATACACTATTTTTATTCACACAGTGAGAAACGTATACCACGTTCCATACAAATCGCACCATCTATTTCCTGAATTAAAGTATACCTATATTCACCCGCACCTTACCATGGAAGGAGTGGGTTGATTTTTTTTCTTATTAACTGCTTAACAGCGAGGTCTTTAGAGACGGGAAAGGATGGGAGGGCAAGGAATGAGAAGGAATTCGGCGATGGCTTTTTTAATGAAGCATCCCGGCATTTGCCTGGGGTGATTTGGGAAACCATGGAAAACCCAAATCTGGATGCCCGGACGGGGATTCGAACCGACGTCCTCCCGAATGTGAGGCGAGAACGCTAATCGGAGTGGGTTGAAGTTGATTTTCCCGTAAACTGATTTTATTCTTCCAAAAAGATTCATACGTACCAATCTTCTTTGATTTCGTAACGACCGTTTCCGGTACTAAACTAAACGGTGATTTAGCAGCACAGTTCTAAGAATGGGGCGGTTTGGATTCTTCGATACGGAATACCAGTTTTCATTTTAGTCCAGGTTACATTTGAACCTAATTACAGCTAATGTTGCTGCTCTAAAATCCAAACACGGACCGTACGCGCATTAATACGTACCACATACATAAATATTAGAAATATGCTTGGAGTGTGTCTGTTTATTCCGGCATATTAAATTGTGATTCATAGGTCGTATTTTGAGAAACTGTGATGCTCATACAAAGGAGATATAAAGCATTAGTGCGTCCGCATCTGGATTACTGTTGTGGAGTTTGGGATCCGTATCGCAAGGGCCTGATCAACTCAGTGGAGAGGGTGCGGAGGAGAACCGCTCGATTCGTGACTTCTTGTTACAGCCCTTATGAAAGCGTTACAGAATTGATACATAAAGTGAGCTTGGATAGTTTGGATGACAGACGACGTGGTTTGCATTTGAATTTATTGGAGAATATGGGAAAATCTTTAAATTACGAGTGCATTGAAATACTTCTTCCGCCAACCTATTTAGGTCACAATGACCGGAGGGATATGATTCGAGAAATAAGATGCCGTACTGATGCTTATACGTATTCCTTCTTTCCTCGTGGTATACGGGATTCGAATGCACGGGTTTAGGATATGGTTTTTAGCACCCTCTGCCACCTACAATGTTTGTGATTTGCAGAGTATGGATGTAGATGTAGATGTAATACAGATTTTGAATGGATTCTCAGAATCTGAAAGCTTTGAGTAAAAGTAAAAATTTAACGTATGTCTTAAGACGTTACAAAACATTTATTTTACAAATAATCTAGCATGACCTGAAACCTGTAGACCGAGTTTTCAAAGTAACGAACATTAGATGTGTCTCATTATGCTTACTCATCTGCCCCTGGTGCTAAAAATTTTATCATTGTGCTAATTAATCTGGCACTGGAACTCAAAATTAAAATATATATTCGTTTGCTGTAAAAATATTCCTTACTTCAGATTTGTTTCAGGTATTTACAAACTGCGGTGCCATTTTATTGTGAACAAAACGCTAAAGACGATTGCCAGAGACATTGTAATTGTGTTGACAGAGATTGCGATCAAAGAAAATCTCTGTTGTTTTTTCGATATTAGTTTATCGCATTGAATGCGGCCATCTATGACGTTTAAAAACTGAATATCCCAAATTAAAGGAAAGAATACTTCAAGTTTTTTTAAGTGTGCAAAATAGTTATTATCTTATTGCTTTCATTAAAGGTATGGTCAGAGACATTGTAGTTGTGTAATTAGTGCGAAAAATGCAACGTCTAATCCTTCCATCTTTGGGATTTGTCACCATTTCATTTAATACTCCTGCGTTATGTAACGTTGAAACATAAGACATGAAAAATAACTGAATTGAGATTCTAACATTTAAAACGGTGAAAACCCCATTGAAATCTGCTAAGTAGTTTCTGAGTTTTTATTTCTCAAATTTGTCCGGTTTTCGTTTTATAGATACCGTATAGATGAAACGCATTGAGATTCACAACGGATTTTAATTTCATGTGCTGGAATTATGTGCTGCAGTGTTGTAAGAAATACCTCATTTCAAGCTGCACCTTAAACTTTCAAACTATGGAAACCCCATTAACATCTTTTCGGTAGTCTTTGTGTTATGCAGCGACAAACACATCCCTGTTATACATTTATTCTACCGACTGTAAATCCACACCGTTGTTCTCTAGTGGTAATTTCTTTTGATATGATTAATTATTTTCCCATCTAGTTTACCGATACTGGCGTTTAACCCTTATTTCCTGTATTTCTTAAATAGAGACTATATCTTATAAAGAGGAGAAAGCTGTTCATTTATGCATTCATCATTCAACCAAACGCTTATTAAATCAATCTTTCGAAACTTCTCTCGTTACTTGGATATTTACTTGTTCTAAAGGTCACCTCTACGCCCGGCAATTCCCAATTCGCGTATCCGAAATGTGCAATAACGAACTGATTTCGTATTCATATTCATGTCACCATTACAGGTCATGAATGGGTGACATAAAACTTCTGGCTTTTTCTGATGCTCATAAACCGGTTGCCGTTACATGCAGAAACGTGGAAGACGCAAAAGATGAATGTTACTAAACAGAACAGCCTGCTCAGTCATCTCGAAATGCGGCACATTGTCAGACACTTTAACTAGGTTCATCACTTACATTCCTCAGTGGAAACAATGATTGAAAGAAGGCATCAAGTACCGACGAGACCGGAAAGCTAGGTTAGAACTTCGATATTCGATAGTCTCTGCTGGCGAGCTTACAGTAGCTGACGGTCTCTGACTTATATCTTTGTAAGTCTTGAAGCGACTGCCTGTGAGTCGACAGTTAAAATAACCGTCAACACCACGACCTGATTACTACAGTGTGCAAGCTCACAGTGACAGATGCTGGTCTTCAGTGAAGAATCTCGCTCCATTTAATTGTTGCTATTAACACATAAACCGCTTCTGAAAACACCAATGGCTTCTTGACAAGCGTCACACTTCTGAAAGGCTGGCGTTTGTAGTGTGAATAACAGTCACCTGAAATACTCAACGTTCTTTATCATTCATTGCACCAATCTGCTCAAAGAGCAATTTTCTCGCACAATAACGATCGCCCGTTCACTGGTGCAGTACAGCGAGAGTTTCTTTAATAAACGCACGTTTAATTCACGTCCCGTCACAACTTTCATTTACCTCCGATAAAACCATATCTAGCCCTAAAAAATTCAAATTCACTTGAAAATAATGGTGTTATTTGATTCATATTACATCACGACCTCACTGCACAATGAAAGTAGTCCATGTTGAGACATCTTAATGTGGCAAAACAGGACTTAATGCTTGTAATGACACACGACACATTGTATTAAGTGGCAGCTACGGAAGGTTGCGAACGTTCTGAAGGACTATAGCTGGCCATCAGGCAGGTATTAGTCACCCAAGGACAAGCCAAGAATGCAGTTACCCCTCACCCCTTATGGGGTCCACAGACGATCAACTTGGTTGTCAACCTTGTCGTCAACTTGCCGTGTTGATGACTAAGTTGAACGTCTGTGAGCATGTTGGTGGTTGAGATTCAGGTTGAGGTTTTGGTTGAAGTAAGATCAAACAGTTTTGATATTTAGTGGGTGGAGTCTAATGTTGGAGACCTTGTTGTAGCGTCTGTGGGGAAGTTGACGACAATGTTTTCAACATCAGTTGTAAACTTGGAGCTGTTATGTTATAGTTTTTGGTGACTACGTTTTCATTTGATCAGTTGATATTTATATTATCAGTTTTTGAGGTCAATTACTATTTATTGAATATGGAAAGTGTACCGAACATTCAAATTTGTGTGAATTTTTCAATACTTTAAAAGAACTGCCGAAGCTGTGGAATTGAAATAAGAAATTTTTCAGGATCACAACAAAAAGAAGAATGAGTGACCAAAACTATTTAGTTCTTTGCCAATAAATTGAGCTAAATACGTATATTGACAGTTATAAGAATACAGTCAGAAATTTTAGAACTTGTTACCGGAGGGAATTGAAAAACGTGAAACTGAGCTAAAGAACTAGAGCCGGAGCCGAAGTTAATGGTACTTCAGATCGCTGAAATTCCTACGTTGCACTACAAGTCTCAATGATAGGGCGTGGCGAAATAGAGCTGAGAAATTTTAAAACCTCGACGCTCCGCCCATTAGCTAAAAACATCAGGGTTTCGAACAGCTGACCGATCGGGTTGGGTGAGCGGTGACCTACTATCCTCTCATAAGAGAAGACGCGGGTTTGAATCCCCATCCGCCCATCCAAATTAGGGTTTTCCATGGTTTCTGCAAATCACTTCAAGTGAATGCATGAATAGTTCCTTCAAAAGGCCAAATTCCTTCCCGTTCCTTGCCTTCAGTTCTTTCCTGCCTCATGATCTTGATGTCGGCGTTTATTCACATTAATACAATCCTCATGTTCGTATCATTTTCAATAAATGGTCGCACTTTATCCAATTCATTCAAAATTTTACTTCCCGTTCTTAAAAAGTTTTGGACATCGTCAGTTACTGTGACATGTTGTTCGCTCATTAAACTGGAATTAGAATTCCGAACGCGGTTTTAAATATCGTGCTTTTATGACAAGCAGGAGACACATTATCGTCACGCAACTCTCTTAAAACTAAAAACTGGAATACTCCCTCACTCATTTTTTCAATACCAAAGCTGTACTATAACAAAAATACTTAAAATCAGTAATTCAAAATAATAAAACTCAGCAATAGAAAACACCCAACAAATAAAACCCGATGATGACACATACTCGAATGCGATGTTTACAACTTGGTCGCCAACATTTAGTTTCGTCTGTGGCAAACGCTGACAACCAAGTTGACAACAAGGTTGTCAACCAAGTTGATCGTCTGTGGGCCCCTTTAAACCCGCTGGACCGTTAGGCGGGGGAGCAAGGCTCTCGGTTGGAGGTCACGGAGGTGTGAACCTCGTGGAGCACGGATAGACGTTCGAATATTATTCGCGAGTGTAAGCGTTAGTTTGGTTCCATCTCCGACCCGCTGAAAGCGCTTTACAGTCCAAATCTCCAAGGAACAGGTTCGTCGCTAGACCGCGTCGACCATTTCCCGTCCAAGCTACTTGCGGCGGCTACTCTACGTCGATACAGCGTCGATCGTGAGGCGAACACAGTGTCAACTGCGAACTGAGCTGACCACTTCGCAAGAAGCGCCACCACGGACCTGCCCACACCTGTCATTGCAGAAGCCAACTATACGGTACTGCGAAACCAACGAACGTGTGTGTTAAGTGCTTGGTTCACCACTGGCGTCCACTCACCCAGCAACGACCCAGAGAAACAATAATGTATAAATGACAATCCATACTATCCATAATCTTGTCTCTGAACCGTGTCAAATTAATTAATGCAGTCCATTTGCTTGATCTAATAAATAGTAGGTTAATTGGTGCCTTGATTACCAATTCAATATCCCTCAAAATTAAATATTAATTGATAAATTTATAATTAACAAAATTAATTATCTTTTCCGATGCTGCAATCAGCATGACACTTCATGCTCTATATTGAATTGCACTAATTGCCAGCGAAATCCAGAACATTATACTTTCTAAAAGTTCAGTCATTTATTGCAACATAATTTCTGTAATGTCAAACAATCTAAAGTCCATTCTGACAGGTGAGTTTGGTTGGTTCATTTCTTAAATTAGAGAGAAACAAATCAAATATATAATTCGTGACAGCACAAAAACTGAAGGAACAAGGAGATCGTAAGGAAGAAAACGCCGTTGAATATTTTAGCAGTATATTGAACCCATATCATGTAGAAACTATTGAAAATATCGAAAAAAAGTAACCACAATCTGTTTGTTTTTGCTACTAGTTTCTTGTACGATTCTGTTAAAAAACATGTAGTAGCTGAACACCTATATTCCTGCTCTGAGAAAGGGCACAAATACTGCAAGTTGTAATTAATTAATTCTCCATCCTCTACACATAAATTTTACAGCATTTAAATTGGTTTTATCAATTAGAAAGATACGATTGGTTAAATAAGATTTTGTATTTTTTGTTTAAGTTTTCATTTTTATATAGATTAATGGGGAAGGACAGTAAGACAGTGCAACACAATATATTGTAAACTACACGTCATATCTTAGAGCTTTAAGAACAACTAACAAATCCTTAAGCCTTTACCAATTAACTAACAATTAAAAATTAATCTGTTTATGAAAATTCCAAGATCAAAATTACTGAAACAGTCTTCATGTAGTATCGACAGCTAGAGGCACAGGAATTTCTTCCAAGAGCTGATCTTTACGCAGGTAATAAATGTATAAAGCGAACCGGCTGGCTGTGTGCTGTGGGGTGGGGCGGGGTGAGGGGGAGGCTGCTCGTAAAGCCAACCCATCACTTCCGTGAACTCTGACCTTAGCAGTCGCCATATAAGACAGAGCAGGTGCTGTATTACTTTTATTATTATTTTGTTGTTTATTTCGAAACTCTTTTTATTGATATTACTTCGTTAGATATAGTATTTCGAAACTATCTTTATAGATGTATTCTCTGTCTGACTGAGAGAGGAAATGTTATTAAAACCACCACTGCTGACTCCCCTAGCTTCCACCAGCGGTGGCACACAAAATACGGTTCCAAGAAACACTACTAATGCAACGATGAGGGAGTAGTCGCTTTCGTCATAAGGACAGTACCAGTGGCGGATCCATGATTTTGGTTTTGGGGTGAGGACCTGAGTCGGCCAGGGTTAGGCTTCTTTATGGTCATTTCGATGTTAAAAAATCAGTAGAGCTAAAAAAAAAATGGTCTCCAAAATTACGATGTCGGAGGTGGACCTAGATACTTTTGGGGGGGAGGGGGGCTTGAGCCCCCAAGCCTCCTACAGGTTAGAGTACTTTATAGACTTTCAGATGTGAGTGTGAAACAAATAATTGAAGTTTCCCTTATTCAACTGCATGATAATACTCTTCACATTTTTCTTTTCTCAATACTTGTCCGAGGAACTGGTCAGAATGAGGGTTGTACTTATTTATAATGCCGGTGTAAGACAAGCCGCGTATATGATGAGAACTAAAGAGTCGGTGGCAAAATTTTCACATTTCAGCTGCTTTCCTACATGTTCCATTACAACGATCACGTTTCTTTTTTTTTGGTATGTCGCTTTTTTTAGCTGATCTTTGTCTCTTTTCCTTTTGTTCTTTTGTTCTCTTCGTCTTTCACTCTCTGAAGCGATTTCTGCTCTCTCCAGGACATCTATTTTCAGAAGAGGGAGTTGGTAATTAATATAAACCTAACATTTTATAAAATAGCGAAATTACAATCCATGGTGTGAAGTAAAACCGTGCCAAGCAGTCATATTATTAATCAGGTAATTGCTTTCTTAAGAGTTCAAAGTGGAGAAATTTTGTGTTCAGTCTGGACGACTATTGCCTATGAGCGTTTGAATCATGTCAGAGCAATACAACAATATATCTTTTGTGTAATGGAGTACTGAATCTTTTTTTTAGGAAACAGTAGTTAAATTATTTCTTTTCTCTCGTTTATTCACCACCAGAAGGAAAAAGTTTAAAGTTTAATAAAGTTTTCCTTTGCTTCACGATTATTCATTTTTTAATTGGTACTGTACTTTTATATAACAATTTATGAATCCGAAAAATTCATTGTATTAACGCACCAAAAAATTAAATGTGTATAATGAAGCAGGATGTAATGTTTTCTAGTTTGTATTTGAGCGTTATGTGCTGACGGAATGTGTTTAACGACATGCTCACCGGGCGGGATGGGAGAGTGGTTAGCGCTCTGGTCTCGCATTCGGGAGGACGCCGGTTCGAATCCCCGTCCGGGCATCCAGATTTGGGTTTCCCCAAATCATTCCAGGCAAATGCCTGGATGCTTCCTTAAAAAGGCCATGGAAGAATTCCTTCCAGTTCCTTGACCCCCAATCCCATCCCACCTTTAATGAACTCGTCGTCGATGAGGCATTAAGCCTAAAGTAAAAAAAAAAATCGACATGCTCGATTAATTGTTCGGGGTTGAAGATAACAAGGCAGCGAATAATTGATAGGTTCGAGGATACACGCTTCGATCTGACTTATAAAATGTAATCCAAATAATATCAAATTGTAAGTTACGTGTATAATAAAACAAAACAGGACAAAAATTATTGTAAAAATTATATGATGAAAATAATAATAATAGAGTTACAGCTGACTTTAGCAGCCACTGTGGAGCTGTTATGCAACAACAAAATTTGGAAGATATACACTGCCCGTAGAGTGCCTCCAGCATCCTCTCTTCAAACAATTTGTCAGCTGGTTATCATAACTCTCTACAATTCATTTATAAACATATAATTATTACAATAAATACACATAAATTATTCAATTATTACATTCCATGCATCCAAATAAATATAGTTTCTATGATGTTGAAAAGAAAATACCAATACAACTTTTTCTAATTTTGTTTAACGTCGTACGCATATCATCTTTCATAGAGGCATCCTCGTAATCAGCGGCAAATATACGTCTGAGTTTAACATAGTTAATTAATAATTTAAAATAGTTTTACAATATAATATATATAATATTTTAAGTAATTCTAAACAAGTGATATTTTAAGGTTGTTTAGCATTTACTATTTATATTGGTTGGTTAAGGTTTGTAGCCACATACCTTTGTCTTTTTTCCGAAAACATGTTTTGATTGGAGCATGATTGTCGCGAGTTTTGCAAGCTAGAAATTCTAAACAGTGTGTTTTCTCGCCACTCAATCATCTGCTGTGGCCATTGTGTTTGTTAATGTCGCATGTCGTGTTGACAACGCCTGTTTTAAAAGCGAGGGGGGAAAATGGCTTGCAACAATATTGCACGCAAATAGAACGGAATATTTACGGATTACACTTTAAACTCTTTACAGTGACTTGTTTCAGCAATAGTACTACTGTGACTCCGTAACGGATTTAACTTTCCGGCATCTGTCACCTGCTCTGTTTTTACTTGTCATGGGAAAGACCTGTCGTCTACAAGTGCAATCCCTTTCTAGGGTATGTTTTAAAGTCATAATCGTTAAGTTCATCGTGGGAAAATATAGTGACACCAAACATTTTTGGATCGTGTAAACCTGCGTTGTGTGTGTTTAGTTTTTGCAAAAACCCATAGTTTTTATTGTAATTTGGAGAGTAACTTAAATGATTAGGAATAATTCCCCCAAAGCTTTAAAGGGGAATGTCAATAAGCTGGTCCCCAGCGTTGGAAATAGGCCTGTTGTAAATCCCCTTGTCCACCTTTGTGACTACTTATAAATAACAATATAACTACTTTAGAGTTTTCCACTATCACAAATTGTGCAGAAAGCACTTCATGTCATCAAAACAATTCATGGTTTATTTATTGGTATCGACTAGTTAGAGTAAGTTTAGATGTGTGAATTATTCTACGTTTGCCTTTACTAAACTAGTTAGTGTAGTTTTATATCAGAGTCTAGAGACATTTCCGAGTGTAGATTCTGTATAAAATTTCTATTCCACTGGACGTAATTGAATGCCGGGAGCACTACTTTACTCGGTACGATGTTAGGCAGGCAACCTGAGCAGATTGTACAGAGCTCTCCTGCTGAGATGGTGACGTTAGCTAAATAAGAGCTCCTAACAGAGTGCGAGGCTGATTACCACCCGTCAGTTTTATGACGTGCCCGTCGAGTCCACTTTGCGCAGATTATCACGGCTACAGCCAAGTGGATCGTGGGACATTTACTGTTCACTGGCAGAACTTTCGCACAACGATTCGAAGTTACTCTAACGTCCCACACCCGAGAGCAGCAATAAAACCCTTTAGCATTAAGATAATTCTGTTCCAAAATAACACGGAAATAAAAAAAATTCTTTATACGGGGTGGTCCTAAAATATATGTCAAAAATGTAAAGGTATGTAGAGGGGACCTAAATAAGCATATTTCGGATAGGAATGTGTGTGCAGTAATGACACATTAAAGCACTAGCTTGTAAAGCAGTAAGAATCAAAGGAAACTGAAAAGACAAAAGAAGAGAAAAATGTATTAACAGTTTAAAGAGATGCTCGAAAGAGCGGTCACCAACAGCGATACAAGATTCACAGCGACGGCGCATGGAGCGGCGTACATTAGAAAAGACGTCAGGCATGTCGAGCACATGTAAAGCAGCGAGAGACAAGCAGGCAACAAGATCTTCCTCAGATGTGATGGGACTCTCGTACAACAGGCTTTTAATATGACCAAAAAAAAATCCAAACAGGCTAAATCAGGAGAACGCGGTGGCCAGGGAACTGGACCGCCCTGTCCTATACAATGCTGGCCGTGGACAACGTCCAGGTGATTCCTGACATCTCGACTGAAGTGAGCTGGGGCTCCATCGTGCTGGATCCACATTCGTCTGCGAACAGCTGGAGGAATATCTACCAGAAGATCCGCGCGGGAAATGATGAATCCAGCTAGCGAAGCGCTTTTATACGCCGCAGTCATCAGAGCTCCCTACCGGCTCAAGGCGGCATTACCGCCTCACACACAATCCTATACGAAATATGCTTATTTAGGTCCCCTCTACGTAGCTTTACATTTTTGACATATATTTTAGGACTGTATATTGTTTCAGTTCAGTGCAGCCATACACGAAATGAAATTATGGGTACTATGAACCATAACCAACCCGTATTAGCAAATAAAAAGATGTAAGATTTGGAAGATTGTAGATATCGCTGGTAATGGAAGTGTCGATTGACACGATTTACTTAATTGAAAAAAATGATCTGTCTGACCATATCTAATTTTTTTGTTATACATCCGCAGTCAAATCTGCAAATATCTTAGCTAAGCTGAAACGTCACAATTTCTGAGATGCATTTTTTTTTTTTTTTGTGTCGTAAATACATAGAAGCAGTACTGAAAACAGTCAATACTTTTTCATGACAATTCAAAATATCCGGAGCCATCGGAATATTGAAACTGTAATGTTTTCTGTGTAAAGTATAATTGAAGAAAGTAATAATTCTTAACATTTTTGCAATAATAAACCTTTAATTGTAAATTTAAGCACTTAAAAATACTTCGCTGCGTAACATATGGGTTACTGCAGCAAATACAAGTGAAAACAGAAAAAAATAACCTTATTGTCTAAGAAAGAAAATAGTTTTAGACTTATATACCTCATTAGATCTATGAATCAAGAAGAACAATGATCAGCTTCTGTTTATTGACTAATGAAAATTGATTGCCGTTATGAATTTGTCAACTGTGGTTGATAAGAAAACATGTAGAAGGCTGATTTTACGCCGAAAAAAATTTTGCCTCGTAGAGTTGGAAGAGATATTAGATATAACGTAAAATTGTTGCTTCCAGAAATAAAGTTTCTGGTGGGTGTTTGCGCAGCTAAAATATCAATGTATGATTTTTAAGAGAAACTATAGTTTGATCGAAATTATTAGATAAGGGAGATGAGCTTTAGAAAACAAGATCCACAGAGTATTGTGCATTGGCGTAGAGTCATTTTTTTATGAGAGCATGTAGGTGGTGCAGAGATTTAAATTTCGAAAGAATTCCTTTCCTCAACATGAAGATTAATGCCCCAACTTTATTAAACTTTGTATTCTCTTGGTTCTCTGGATGGAGCATCGATTTATTAAAACCTAACGTTACGGCCATCGTGCTGTGGCCTTCATCAGAGGACTGCTGACGAGTCCTCTGATGAAGGCCACAGCACGATGGCCGAAACGTTAGATTTTAACAAACCGACGCTGGTCCACTCGGAGAACCAAGATAATATTTACGACGACCGCGAAAGCCTGTGCAATTATTGTTTTAAACTGTTTGAGAACAAAGAATCGAAAATTCGATCTCCACAAGTTTCAAATGATGTTAAGCTATATTCCCACAACTGAATTAAATTTGAAACTGTACCATATATTTATTTATTATAATGGATTGTAAATAATAGACAAGAAACATTTATCGAAACAACAATACCAGTTATATCGCAGTCTTGCTGAAGTGAATGGTCTGAATAGAGATCAGCATAGAAGAACATACGTTTTTCGTCTTGGAAGAAGATGCATGGATCAGATTACGGAAGATTTATAGAACAAAACTGAGGATTGAATGAATGTATTTGGAAGAATCTTAGTAAGACTGAATTAAATTGAGGTGCACCATTTCAAAACACCTTCCAGGCTCGCTGGTAGGTTACCGTGATAATGATATGGTGTTTATGGACGAAATTACTTTCGAACGATTGTTAAAGCTTTGTGCATTTGATACTCGAATACAATGAAAATGTTCTGTCTAAAATTTTGTTGACTTATCGTCCAATTTTGATATTGTTATGAAAGTATTATTGAACCCAGGCAATAAGGAAACGTGGACAGTTGGAATATTTTTCACTTCTCCGCTGACTGAAGAGCGCCACATGGAATACAGTCTCCTTGCATTTCTTTTGTTGCCGGAGTTTTTGCTTCTGTCTGATAGAGGTGGCGAGCGGTTCTTTTTAGTACTGTGCGGCAGCATTTCCCAGGAGTAGGACTCAGCCAGTAAACTCAATACTCCTCCCACTTCGAATCCAACCTTTATAACACAGCCAAGCGGCGCACACGTAAAACGTGCTTTAACTTAAACCCGAATCCGCAGAATCGCTCAGCTATAAAATGTTGGAATGTTTCTTCCGGTTCTCACGAGGGAATTAAAACTTACTACAGAATGTCAAGTTAGAGACACCATCCATTGAAATTATTTTTTAGAAAAGAATAAAATGTCTCTAACGACTTTGTTGTAATATAAAGTGTAAAATTACTGGGAATGATTTCAAAGAAATAACTGCCACCTGTACTTGGTGGCTGTACAGAGATCACAGTATTTCATCTATTTTTCTCAAAAAATAAGTAAGTTAATTTATGTTCAGCGATTAATTGTGCTATTAACAACGTTGTAACACTTCCAAACCAACCATTAATATTACCAGCGTTTGTGAAACTCACAGATAAGAATCACAAACAAACAAAAAAAAAAACAAAACAAAAAAACAAACAAAAAACCAGTATCATATCTTTTTTTCTGAATCTAGTAATTAAATACATAACATTTTTCTAATGCAAATAGAATTTAGAATTGTTGAAATTCTCAGTATGATAGACGCTCTTCCAAAGTTTTCGAATCCATGGAAATTATAGCTTTTTCCCTTATTCTCTTGCTCAACTGTTATTTTTTTTTTTTACTGCTTAACGTCTCCTAACAGCGAAGTCTTTAGAGACGGGAAAGGATGGGGGGGGGGGGGGGGGGCAAGGAATGGGAAGGAATTCAGCCATGGCCTTTTGCCTGGAGTGATTTGGGAAACCATGAAAAACCCAAATCAGACGCCCGGACGGGGATTCGTACCGGCGTCCTCCCGAATGCCGCTTGTTACAGGTTCTTGTTTTGGTTAGAAGATTTTAATGAATTTTATGTTAGACAAGAAGTGACACGTTAGGTATTTATCAATTTCATTAAGCATAAAAGTATTAATTTGGACGGGGAAGAGAATTAACGTCACTTTACAAGGTATTTCAAGAGGATGACACCAATCACACGTCCAATAGGTTTGTTCGTATTGTGCGGTATGGTAATAATTAGTTTCAAAGATATAAGCTATATAAAACTGGATGTTCTAATCTTAAAGTAGCTTCAAACAAATGTGCTTTTACCCAAGCTTCTTAGTTCTTTTATCCAGAATGTATTTCGGGTGTGATCATTTGCGTTGGCTTTGCAGTATTCTGTTGAAGTAATATGTTATGACATTATTGTTACTTTATGAATTTCAACAATCAGGTAATGCCATTCATAACTGAAATCCTGTTTGATGTTCACTAACTCTTGCCTGGTCGGCGATACTAAATACAGGCGTAAAAATCCGATCATGTTGCTTCAGCCATTTGGATTCAGTTAAAAAAAAACAATTCAAGTCTGCAATACCCAAAACAATCAAATTATACAAATAATTTGAAGCTATCACTCAACATATTTGTTTTACAAAGTTCGTATGGAAACACCTACCTGATTAAACGTAATTTTTTCTGAAAATTTCTAACCACCACGGAATATCGCCAAGTAAAATACACTAAATGTTTTTTAAGTCCTCTTTTTAATCATTTCCTAATGAGTTCCACATTCATATTAAAAATTTCCCCAAGCATTTATTTCTGTCCGTAAGTACACTTCTCTTTGTTTCCAGTGCCGCGCATTATTAGTCTTTTGCCCATATCCTAAGAAATCAGCTCCTATTTTAAGACAACAATGAGAACTTAAATGGATTGCTAGTTTGAATAAAGAAAAGAAATTATTCTATAAATTCCAAAAACACTTCTGCGTGATCTTAAGCACCACTGAGTCCAAGCAAATTTACATAATTCCTCTGTTTAACGAACAGATATATCACCAGAGATCAAAAAGACTAAAGTTCCGCGTCTCAGTATTACACTGATTTCCTCGAGCAAAAATGAAAAGAAACGCTTATGTAAAGAAATTAACTTTGGGCCTCACTTCATATAATTCTGGTTCTCTATAAATCAAACACTCGGTGATCAAAACCTGCCTTCAATGCACAAAGATACTGTGTGCTGTATACAGGATATTCCGCTAAAAAATTAAAAGTGACTACAATGGGCTCACCTACAATGAACAATGGCGGGTAAAAATCTGAACACTCTCCTCCACCAAAAATTAACAATTGATGAACATTTTGGATAATGGTGCTCTTATATAGATTCGTACCGGCGGAGCAATATTTACACAGGTTCAGTCTTTCCACTCATCATGCAAGAATTTACGATCCGAGAGAAATACCAAAAAAAAAAAAATAATAGTTTACAATACCTAGCGCTTTTTAGCATAAAAAAAATCTCTATCCAAATATAGTGTCCTACCAACCCAAAACCCAAATCTGGATGCCAGGACGGGGATTTGAACCGGCAGAATCCCCGTCCGGGCATCCAGATTTGGGTTTTCCATGGTTTCCCCAAATCAGGCGAATGCCGGCATGCTTCCTTTAAAAAAAGACAATAGTCGAATTCCTTCCGTTCCTTGTCCCCAATCCCATCCCGCCTCTAAAGACCTTAGGGCGCTAATGACCCCGCTGTCGACGCGCCCTAAAACAACAACAACAACAACAATCTAAAGACCTCGACGTCGATGAGGCGTATAGCCTGCGACACATGAGGTATCAGTTATGGCTAAGGAATAGTGACGAAAGTGTATGAACAATATTCTATCATTGATATAATATGAAAAATAAATTATAACATGAGGGCTGCTGGTTTCACAACTATATCTCAAAAGCGTAGATGTCAGTTACACCTAAATAATCCGAAGTCAGCTAATATTGATTATCACTTGATACATAGCAATAACAAATCATAAATTTTTTCAGAGATCGAGAGAATTATTGAATAAAATTGATGGCTCCATTGCAAGTTAAATGAGTTCAGGTAAAATAGCTTTAAAAATCTGTTAAACTATGTTGAAGAGTTTCGTGTAATTGGGCTATTACGATTTCAATCACCACTCCTATAGAAAAAAATTTAAATTCCGTTTAAATATGCTGTGCTTGAACTACTGTATTGGAATCACATACCAGAGAAAATTATGTCTATGAACGTCTTAGCCAAACTGAATACATCTCTAAGAACACAAAAAATAAGAAGAAATCAGATTTCTATAATGATCCTTGTGTCATTCACAGCTTTTTCATATGCGTACATGTTTCAGAAAAACAGAGATATCACTTTTTAAAATTTATTCATGTAGATTTTTGTCATTATTTGCGCTGCTGAGGAGGTACTATTCATCTGCTTGGCAGTTGACTTTGTGAATTATAACTCATTCAGCTAAACTATATTTTGAGAAATTATACATACTACTTCGCGTAGAAGTAACTTATATATCAATAGCAAAGGTATATACTGTAGAAAAAAATAGAATTTGAGAATAAATTTCAGAAGAATTGGAAATACTTCGGAATTATTGTTCATGTGCCATCCTTTAACGAACTGTTGCTGTAAGGGGATTAATCTCACTTATTTAATGCTTCTTGCTTTGCACCTCGTCGACGTCGATGTCATTAGAGATGGGAAAGAACTGGGGTCAAGCAACGGGAAGGAGTTCTACCTTTGTCTTTTTGGGAACTCTCTCGTAATAAACATGTAGTGATTTCGGGAGATCATTAAAAAAAAAACCAGAAATCTGGGTCCTCTCGAATTCGAGGCCAGTGCGTTACCGCTCACTGCCCCCTCCCTACCCTCCTCGGTTATGATAACACAAGAGTTAATACTGAAGCTGATGAACAATAATGTTTAACAAATATGAATGTATTAATTATATAAAACGAATGCCAAATTTTCAGGATCAGACTTTCATTTACATTTCTTATGGTGCACAGTTCTGACCGTTCTGCATTCTCGAAAATTCTCTTGTATTTTAGCTAACCGAAAACACTGATGCAGTGCGTTTTGCAATTCATGAAGCGCATAACGGCACTTACAAAGCATCCACTCCATCATAGAAGCGAAAAGACTTTAGCCAGAGTTGGCATGCTACTATTGTGGATGGTGTATGTAGAATAACTTTCCACCAAATCCTAAAATTTTCAGAATTTTTTGTAGAAAGAGACTATGTGCTACAGTTTTGCAGTAAAATTTTCCGAAAGGACGCTTGTCTCGCAATACACGACGGAGCTTGTTAAATGCTAGGAATTATCGAACAGCATTAATGAATTTCCCACAGTCTATGAATTCAACATTCTTCATCCACGAAAGATAGTGGGCATATCTTTCTCAACAGATTTAAATGCCTTTTATATCATTTCCATAACGTGCTGTTATGTTTCACATTTGTATTGATGGAAGAAGTATAATGCTGATAAAAATCATTACAATATTTCTATATTTATGATTAAATTCTTGATGGGTGTTTTTTACGATCTTTGTATATTTATGTTAAAGAACGTGGGACACTAGAAGAAAGGATTTTTGGCAACCTAACCTAGCATGCACTGTCCTCTGCTGAAAGTTTATTTAAATTTATTCTCGTCTTTATATCTGTCTTCTTAATTGAAGCTATTAACTCTCTCTGTGTTCCATTCAATGTAAGCAGTTCGAGGATGCTACGTTTACTGTCTGCGAAATGTCTCACCCATCTCCTAGAACCACCAGCAATCCATGAATAGATCTGCATATTCACTTAGAAGTTTGTGATCAATTTCAACAGCGGATAACTGACCTTATTGAAGAATTCACTTACAGCCTGACACCGAAACGATACTTCACAACGATAGGTTACGTTGAAGAAGTTAATTACGTTACAATAACACAGTCCGTTATGCAAATATATTATGTGTGAAATGTTTTGTATTCTAATAATGATGGGTTTTGTTTCATTAAAAATTGTTGATCATTTATCTAGGGCTTGATGTTGTTTTGTTGACGGCCATAAGACAGAAAAATTCAAACTTGATCCTTGAAAGATAATACAAAGCAATGTCATAGTAATTAATCCCATAATTACGTTGAGATAAGTTTATGCTGTTAATAATACATGCTTAAAAAGTTAGGACGAGAATGTCCTATTGTATTAACAAAAAATAATATGAGAAATAAAACAGTAGGTAATGAAATTACGAGAAAAACTCGAAACCACATTACAATAATAATATAATCTCAAAATAAAAAAGAGTCAGGCCATGAAAAAAAGAAACACAATTTCTACTAGTAGTAATGTAGAGTGGTCAAAAAAGACTAAAGTAATACTGTAATTTAATCAATACTAACACTCAAGGTGAAGGAGCGAAAAAGATATTCTCAATATAATGTGAGATAAATTCACTGGATTTGTTAAGAGAATAATCTGTAACTTCTAACGTTACACATAAATAAATAATTATGATACGTAATAATAAATGTCGTAATAAACTTGTGGTTATGTTACAAAGATTTCATTTTGTTTGTGTTTCGTAGTTTTTCACATAACATTACCATAAATGGTTAAATACAGTGCCCCTTTCAACCGTTATCATTTACAGATTTCAAAATGATATAAAAACAGTTTGGAGTCATGTAAATGTAAAATTGTTGTGATTTTATATAAAATATGTAATTCTGTCTGCTCGTTAACTTTCAGTTTCTCTGCTTACTCTTCTTTTATACTTAATTCTAATATATTACCAAACGTGTACATCTTAACCATAACAAATTTCATGGGTGACATGAAACTTTAGTACCTTGCAAAAATAACACGCACAGCAATATGTAAATACTGGATTTTATTTAAGAACCGTAGGACACACAAGCACTGTTACAACATAATAAATTACAACCTTAAACTGAATGCATGGAATGGTTCACCGAAATTGATCATATTTACGAAATTTATTTTCTAACGGAGAGACATATGCACACACATGAATTCAGATATACATTTTCCTAATCGTGTTTTTAAACAATCGTTTGATGTGGATATATAACCCTGTAACCTTTAGTAAAAAAATTAAGGGAAATAATATCTTCATACGTCTTTATGCTTATATAAATCTCGTTGAGGGAGGATTATCAAAAGTAATGATTCATGCGATGCGTTTGTGCGTTTTCTGAGATGAGAAGATAACCGATGGCAGAAGCATCTGTCTGGCATGATGCACCTCACGGAGCCCATAACTAGAATTTATGCGCACATAAAAGGGATGGCTGGCGCCGCGCCGGGGCACAGTTTAACAGCTGCCTTGGTCTGTCCCGCGGGACAGCCTGCCCGCCAGGCTGCCCGTCGGGCTGTTAACCGTTATCGGAGCGCTTAACACGGGAGAGGCTTACAGCCATCTGGCAATTCCTTTCTATGCTGCGAAGTCTGCTTTAACGGTCTGCGGCTAAATACTGCACATTTCTTTGAGATGCATACATCTTTAAATTTGCTTCCATACTGACGAACACGGAACAAAATACGCTGACAGAAACGTTTTTCATCACAATTCAGAATATATAGTCTGTCTGTTAAATATAGTTATACTTAACGATAGCCAAAACATCACAGATTTTCTTATGCTTATTGAGAATAAAAGTAATAATAAAAATAATAATAAAAATATCATCTTCACACTTCCGAAGAAAGCACAAGCCGACAAATGTGAGAATTATCGCACCATTAGTCTAACATCACATGCTTTAAAATTACTGACTAGAATAAAATACAGAAGGATGGAAAGGGTAGTAGAAGGTAGTAGAAGACACAGTATGTGAAGATCAGTTTGGGTTTAGGAAAAATCGTGGTACAAGGGAAGCAATTCTAGCTTTAAGATTAATACTTGAAGGGCGGATCAAGAAAAACAAAGATACTTTTATGGCGTTTGTTGATTTAGAAAAAGCTTTTGATAATGTTAGGTGGGACAAGATGTTCAAAATTTTGAAGAAGTTGGGCCTAAAGTATTGAGATAGAAGAATACTCTATAAACTATATAAGAATCAAGTGGCTGTAATAAAAGTAACGAATCATGAGAGACAAGCATCAGTTAAAAAGGGTGTGAGACAAGGTTGTAGTCTATCCCCGTTAATATTCAACTTGTATGTAGAGGAAGCAATAAACAAAGTAAAAGAAAGATTTGAATGTGGCATAAGTGTTCAGGGAGAAAAAATCAGTATGCTACGATTTGCTGATGACATTGTCTTATTAGCAGAAAGGGCTGAATATATTAAGAAATTACTGATAGGCATGAATAAAATACTGAAGGAAGATTTTGGCCTGAATATAAATCAAAGCAAGATTAAAGTGATGATATGTAGCAGAAATGATGCAAGTATTAGCAGATTAAATATAAAAATAGTATCGAATGCAATTGGAGAAGCAAGTGAATTCTGTTATTTGGGAAGCAAAATTACAACCGGTGGCCGAAGCAGAATAGCACTATTTCAAACATCCTTCATGAAAAAGAGAAATCTTTTAGTTTCAAATATTGATCTAGGAATTAGAAAAAACTTTTTAAAACTCTATGTGTGGAGCACAGCACCTTACGGTAGCGAAACATGGACTTTAGGAATACCGGAAAGAAGAAAAATTGAAGCATTTGAAATGGTGTGCTACAGAAGGATGCTGAAAATTAAGTGTACAGACGAAGTAAGAAATGAACGAGTTTTGTAAATGATGGGTGAGGAAAGAAGTTTGTGGAAGAAGCTTACAGAAAGAAGAGACAGGCTGGTAGATCATATTTTGAGAGATGCTGGATTTTTTAATTTTCTGGTGGAGGGAACTGTAGAGGAAGACAGAGATTACAATATATGAAACAAATAATTGAGCACGTGGGTTGTAGGGGATATGTAGAGATGAAGGGGTTAGCACAAGATAGGAAGGGGTGGAGGGTTGCATGAAGTCAGTCGAAAGACAGATGACAGCAAATAGGTTACAACGCTCAACGCATAGGAAATTTGTGAGGCCGCTTGTGTAAAATGAATCTCAGCTTATCTCATTCGTTTATTGTTCAGAATCAGTGTGGTGAAATTGTTTGGCGTTGTAGTTGAAAATAAACGAAAGTCATTTAAATAAATCATTTATTCGCTGAAAAGTCAGCTCGTAAAAAAATTTAATATATTCAAAAACAGCCTCTCACCATAATTCCACTTCAAAAGTTGGATTTAAACGGTATTGAGAGCGCAAAACATTCTCGGCTGTGCGAGTACTTCTGCCACTCTGGAAGGCAAGCCCACATGTTTTTGAAAAAATTTCCACGAAGTAATTAGTACTTGCTGCTCTATAATCACTAGCTAGATCAAAAGTCACTGGCTTTCACAAGTACCAGAAAAGCTAATGCTAACGGTTAGTAATAATGAATGCGTGATCTGGACTAGTTGTGTAAAAGTGCGGTTACGTTTGGTCTAATGCTGATTTAAAAGAAGTATCTTTACAGCGTCGGCGGAGACTATGATCGCTGAAGTATCGTGTTTTCTGAACAGACTCTTTCGGCTAGTTGTCCGAGAATTTTTTAGTCAAGATCAAAGTTTATATGTTTTTACCGTTAAATACATATTCTCATACGCTTGGCCAGTTCTGCCTACAGTTAGGAATGAATGCAAATTTGATTTAAATGGATCAGTTTGATGCGTTTTTGCTACGACGATAGTTTTATCTCAGATTAGGCAAAATAGTATATTTTTTACTCCTTGGACTATATGTAACTTTCTTCCAACGCAGTTGCTCAGTAGCGTTTCTGATGAAAACTGTTGCAGTAAGAGTAGTTAACAATTAAAGCTTTAAAAGATTTTTGTCAAGGACCGGCGGTCTACTAGCACGAGGAGAAGTATTATTTTGAAGATGACAACCGCTTATAAAATACAAAACCACTTCCATGTCCCGTGTCGCACCACAACTGCCTATAGGAATTGATTAAACAAAAAACAAAAAGATCAAACTATTTTTACACTTATGACTAATTGTATATTATGCACATAGCAATAACGTTCTTTAAATCAACGAAAGGTATATTGTTTTGACAATATTATCACTATAAATGAGAAATAAAGAACGATAAACTAATTTCTCAAACGGAAATTCCATGCTAAAA
Source organism: Vandiemenella viatica (assembly GCA_031002005.1). Classification (NCBI taxonomy): domain Eukaryota; kingdom Metazoa; phylum Arthropoda; class Insecta; order Orthoptera; family Morabidae; genus Vandiemenella; species Vandiemenella viatica. Next base: position 193,268,850 of record CM061920.1, read on the forward strand.
GTAAACGATTCGAATTATACATTAGCCTACAAAGAAAGAAGATAAAATATGATGTTTTTTCTGAGTAACATAGAGTACGTAGCTTAGGAGGAGAAATAAAAATTCCAATCTATGTTCATCGTTTCTGTATGATGTAACTATCGACAATACATTATTTTTATAAACTGATAATTTACCAGATTTTACAATTTAAGTTGAAATTGTTAAGGTACTCTTCGAGTTCAGTGCTCTTGGTGAAAATAATGAATATTCAACAAAAGGCAACGTAATTCGTGTTCAGTAAGTAATATACCCATGCTCGTAGTATCTGATTTAATTTTACCGATGTTTAAGAGCATTTTTTATACTTCTGAATTGAGGTTTGATGTAAGATGCGATAGTTTGATGAACTTGCAAATTATCTCACGACTCATAGCGAAGTATTCCTGTATTAATGTATGTATGTTATGAAGGGTTGACGTCGTTTATAAAGTGAATCAATGACTACAGGAAATGTAATCAGTATAAAATGGTTTCGGGCAGGGGATCTCGTCAATTTGAAGCGACGTTTTGAAGTCGTTCTCCGACTATGTCACTTCGCCGGAAGATGAAACCGGAGAGCAACTTCAATACGTCGCTCAAATTGACCAGCTTCCACGATGGAAACTCCGACAGAATTTTATGCAGCTGACACACCGAGAAAGCCACTGTTCAAATTATAATCACTTTATACAATCGCAATGAAAAATTTGTTTTGTATGTAAGTGAATCGAATCTTTCGGATGTAGGCGAATGAGATCTGACTCCACATGAAAGAAGTTTTGCTCGTCCATAAGGAATGTGAGTTGCAAGTAGACATCCGGTGAGTGAATAAACATTGTAAGCGCCTGTAGAATTTTCAAGTACCACGAAATGGAATAACAAACCAATTCTTCGCTAGTACTCGTAATTGAGAGTTTTCGTGCGCGAACAGCCTACGAGAGATGTGCCTCTTTCATGTTGCTGAACAGAAACCGATTTGCGTCAACACCCAGCTGCGCTGCATTTGAAGAGACGCGTTTCTTTAAAGCATAAGGCAGTATTGAGATCCCTGGGAGTCGAGAAGAAGGGGAGCTCTCCAAAGGGAATTCGGGAGTAAACTTTCACGGCTAGTGATTGCATTTTATAGTTATTAACGAGTTTTCTGTAGATCGTGTGCCACCCTCTCACACTACAAACGCTAAACTTGCTTATCTTTCCACTGATTTTCTTCTGATCTTCTCTTCTGCATTCCCCATCAAACTGGTTTTTTTTTCCTGTGCTGTTCTCTAGATTTACCATTATGCATATGTCTGTTGGCCGCCATTCACATAGTTTTCTGTACCACCTCCTTTACCAACTACGTCCGGCTGATCTAAACTATATGAGGCGACGACTCGCTAATGTAAACTCACTGCCGATCCAAATTTCTAAAATGTATTTCTTTATTATGTTCTCAAATGTTAAATTCTTATATTGCTATTAGGATTCGATTTGCTGCTTACAAAAAATGTAACCGTAAATATTGTTTTTTATTTAAGCCCATTGCTCAACTTTTTGTTTGGGATGCTGCCAATATTTTACTCAGGTTTATTTAGAGAAACGTGGGAGACAGACAACAGTACAATTTCAGTCCTTTAGGGGAAGGATAGATCGTAGCAGCCCATTCTACGTATTTTTAATAAGATTTTAATGGTGGGCATATCTTAGAAAAATAATTTTCCTAAGTGCATAAAAAAGTAGTTTCACTGGGACTGTAGCAATCAATGAATTTCTAGGCTCCTCATTCATTTTATCTTCTCATTTTTTTTTGTAGATTTGTTGTAAATTTGTTGCCTATAGAGTTTTAAAAGCTACAGATCAAAATTGATACACTATTCTATTTTTATTCACGTTTGTACAAT
>CM061920.1:193271750-193372418 GCA_031002005.1 Vandiemenella viatica
GTTCCAAGGAAACAAGAAGTTGTAGAATCTTTAACATAACAGTTTCTTTAATCAGCCCAGCAGCGCTAATGATTTGTAAGCTGTACCCTGACGTCATCTTTGTCACAGAGTATATAAATCTCTCTTCATGTGTCTGGATCAAGACATTGTTCTCTAAGCGATATCATATCATTACACAACATTGTAAACAGCAAATGACTGTTGCCAGGGATCGGTATTTCATGGACAGCTCATGGGAATGGGGATTCCAATCACGTGCGTTGAACTGTAGTCAGGTATGAGGCCTTTTAGACGACCCGTTCCAAATCACCTAGCCCTGGTCCCGTTCCCGATCTCACTTTCCTACCGTCGACAGAGAATTGCATCTAGACGACCCGTCATTCGGCCTGATCTGGTTAGTAAAGCACCAGCAGTCTTCCACCACTCGTATATCCGTCTTATTCTGAAATGTATTTAATAATAATAAAATTAATTACAAAGTATGTTAATGTTCTGGTATTTAATATCTAAATGAAATAGGTATGGTCCCATATTTATCCAAATCACAAAAAATTGGTGTAATCCTGAAATACTGCGAAAAGCCTAGGGAAAAGAGGCCAAGAGGTTACATTTACAAAGGCATACTTCAGTCAGACTACACCCTTAGATGTGTTCGATGGTGAAGATTTTCGGATTTTTTTGTGGATGACACCTGAAGTTTTTGTGAATCTATTGAATTTAATAAAGCCTTTCATGGAAAAGAAGAAGATGGGTGAAGCAAAGACCGCAGAGGAAAGATCGTCACGCTTCGATTTTTTGCTACTGGAAGGACGTACGAAGCATAGTGCTACTGCGTCACATCAGTAATGTCAACCATGGTCCCAGAATCTCGATCTAGGAGTCGGTACACTTTTAATAAAGAATGAAATGCCTGATTTCTCGCGTATTTGTTACAATAGACGACGTGTGAGGTGTCCTTTAAAACTTTGTGGGTCTTGTATACACCTCCAAAAACTCTATTATTACTTCTTTTTCTTGCTGATCATATGTATCCATCTCAAAATAATAAAACTGTACGAGACAACAGAAAAAGAAATCAGGGAACCAGGCAGAGTGAACACAACTGGGAGAGGCTTTACACTGCCGGTTTTCAGGACAGAGTGATGGGGCCCGACTTACCCCATTTTTTCACCCTACATCGGATGGCATTTCCACCCGATCTCCCTGTCTGGTCTCCCCACGAAAACGTGATCAGTCGCTCACGTTAGACGACCCGATTTCAGGGTCGAAGAGGCGTGGTCCCGACTTAGTGAGACCAGGTCGGTTGTTTGAAGGTGCCTTTATAGTGGTTCGTAACAAACAGAACGGAGTGGCTTCCGCTTACAATAGCCCGTATATCATTGCTTCTGTGCTTTATCTTTAAATATATAAAAATCTCGTGTCACGATGTTTGTCCGGGATGAACTCCGAAACTACATAACCGATTTAGATGAAATTTGGCTTAATGTGTGTAATTTGATCCAACTTAAAAGATAGGATAGTTTTTATCTGGATTATAGAGCTCAATATTTATTATTTGCGAATTAAATGTTCATTAAATGTTTGTCATAGGACAATGGTTTGTAATTATTGTAAGGCACGAAGCCTAAGCGGTCTGCTGGCTAGTGGTTAGGCGTCTGACTGAAGTTGGAAAGGTCCCCGGTTCGAATCCCTGTCATGGCTGGGATTTTTATAGGAACTTAACCGACATTAACCTCCGGCGCAGCGTGCTGTGTAAGGTGAAATACGCCAGGACGGTACTGTGGTTCGGATTCGACGTTAAAATGTAGGTCCCCTGTACCCGGCAGGATGGGCGGGCTAGGTAAAGGCGGCTACGACAGGGGCGGAATGCCCAGCCAGTAGAAACCATGTCACCAGGTCATTACGACCACACGGAATTATTATTATAGTTCCATAAGTTTTTAACAGATGGCGATGTGTTAATTTATCGATACAACACTTGGTATCTAGGTTGGGTAATCATCGAGTAAATCACGTTCTGTTTCAATTTATTTATGCTACAGTTTATTCCTAACAGATGGCGGTGTGTTAATTTATCGAACCATCCAGTAGATGGCGTTACGTTTCGATTTATTTATGCTACAGTACTACACGACATATGTGTGAGTTTCTTGAATTTTAATTGTGCTGTGTATTGTGTTATAATTATACTGTATTGTTGTTCATCGTTGTGTGTTATTAAACCTAACGACAAAGTAATTACACACATGAATATAACATTGAAGAAAACGTTACGATAAATTCGAATCGTGTAAATATTTCTCGCTAGCTTATCAATTTTCTTCTTCTTTTCGTTATGGTCAGCTAGGGACCATGTGTCAATTTCAGTTCCTCTCCTGTTGTTTTTTCTTTGTTCCTCCCCAGTACTCCTTCATTATTGCACTCCCTCTACCTTGGAATCCTGCCATATTCGAAGTCTGCTTTCAAAAAAATTTCTTTGCATACAGTTCACTGATATTATTTCGTTTCAAATCTTTCTAAACCTCTAGAAAGCCTCGTGTCATCCATGCTATAAATATCGAAAAAATATAATTCTTTTTCTGATTGTTTCTGTTATTTTTTATTTCCTCATTAGTTCTTAACTTCCATTTTACTGTATTTTTCAATGGACCCAAAAATTCCGGTTTCTCCACTGTATTATAGTGTCTTATTTTAATGCTTTCAGAAAGGCACTTTTTGTTATAATTCAAATATTTTTCAGTGAAATGTCGCCAAAAAATCTAACCTCGACAATGCGTGTAGCACGACGCAAACGTGTCAAGAGAGCTCATCAATCAACAACACAAATCGCGGCAAGTAAGGAAGTTCAAAGAATCAGGACAGCTGAGCGTCGTATGCAAGAATCTCAAGAACAGCGTGATGAACGTCTGTGATAGAATATATCGAGAACAAGAGCGGCACGAGAACAGCACATAGCTACATTTAGAGAAAGAGAAGGAGAGAGACAGCAAATCAGCCGTGCTTTAACACGTGTATCATTTGTTCGTCTTGCGTTCGAATATGCACCAGACATTGATTACTCTGCACATTCTAAAATTGCAATCGGTGCAATGGACAAAGTATGCCAATACTGTCAGGCGGTGAAATTCCGCATGTGTTGTGCATCAGGAAAAATTGTATTATTACCACTTCCCACTCCCCCAAAACCTTTGCAATCACTTCTTGCTGGCGAATGAAACGATTCGAAATTGTTTCTGCGCAAGACACGCAAATTCAATTCTTGCTTCCAGATGACGTCTTTTGGGGCAGCAAAAATTTGCGATCTCACATCTGATGGACGTCATTTTGAAACTACATTCAAAATACAAGGCCAGGTGTACCATAAGATTGGGTCGTTGATACCGATACCAAACGATGACCCGAAGTTTCTCCAAATCTATTGGAAATTGCGAGAACGCGTGAAAACTAGGTGCCAGTATAATTTCATCGAACAAGCAAAAGAGAAGCAATTGTGGTATTGTTGGAATAATTTTTGGAAAATAATAATTATTCAATTGTTTAAAAGAGTGTCGCCACAATTAAAAATAACAACTATCGTATGATGCACTCCAGTGTCCACTGATATTCTGGCAAGGGTGGGATGAATATCACATCAACATCAAACAGCGTGATCCGGTTACTGGTAAATTTAATATTCAACTATTTAATTCGTTATTTTATTAGTACAGTAGAAAGCGGTATACGGACAGGGCCGAATTACAGCGGGCCCATTACATTGATTTCTTATTCTTTTTTTTACTATTTAATTTATTATTTTTTCAGGTAATGAAACAAATAAATAAGTTACTTCAATGATGTACTAGGCCCCCTATTGATGATTAGACGTAATTAGGATAACTATATCCTTCGATATCGTCAACTGTGCCATCAATACGTCGTGGATATGTACGCCAGGATTGAAAACGAGCATTTGCGATTTATTCGATACAACCAGGCTAAATTACGATCGGAGGAATACATCCACTTACAAGATGCTGTTATCGGCAATATTTATGAAAATTTAAACGCCAATGATATCGGTAATGCATTTATTTTACCTTCAAGCTACATCGGCGGTCCACGGAACATGCAGGAATATATACATGATGCGATGACTTACGTATACGTCATAATGGTCGTCCAGATTTTTTTATACAATTACATGTAATCCGAATTGCGAAGAAATACAAACTTTGCTATTTCCAGGCCAACAATCAATGATGTCATGATGTCACGGCACGTGTGTTCAAACAAAAATTAAAATCATTGATTGATTTAATCGTAAAACATTCGGTTTTCGGTAACACGTTGCTATCTGTATTTGATTGAGTGGCAAAAGCGAGGTTTGCCTCATTCTCACATTTTGATTTGGCTTGATGTTAAAATCCGTCCAGAAAATTGATCAAATAATTTCAGCCGAAATTCCGGACCCATTAATTGATCAAGAATTGTTTGATAGTGTTACCAGCACAGGTGGGCACAGTTAATCCAAACGTTAACTTCGTTAATCATTATTCCGCTACTTAAAAATTTAACTTCGATAATCGTTATAAATTTAACGCAAGTTAAAGTTATCCGTTAAAAGTTAACTAGTCAAAAGTTGTACTGATGTATTAGTATTATAGTACGGTAGGTATAAGTGCTCTCTATCTCAAGGTGTTATGTACCATGATGCAAGTGTGGATTTATTTATAAAAATTAACAAATTGTGGTTACACTATCGCCACATCAACGAAGTGGTATTCCTGTCTGTTTTTATCTTTGTTGAGACTGTGATCAACATAACACTTGCAAATTGTCTTACGAGAGACAATTAAGGTACTCGTGACTTTATAAAAAAAAGAAGTAGTAAAAAAAAACATGAATTCAGAATGAAAAGCAACAATATTATAGAAAACAAGTTGGACTGGGACACCTGAATATGTGAAAAATTCGACCAGTGAAATTTGCGGCGAACCTAAATCTACGACCAATGCCTGTTACGGTTATCTTTGTGCCACTGCCTACCTGTGACCTAAAGGCCCCTTTAGACGCCCCAGCCTGGTTTCACTAAATCATGGCCTGCATGTTTTTACGTGAACAAATAGAACGGAAGTTGACACACAAATGTTTCCAATTAAAATCTACCCCCTTCCCACCCACGCACACATTCGTAGCACATAGCTTTTTTTCCTATTGATTCCAGAAGAATTTGGACTGTTTTTTCTTGTTAGACTATCGTAAATTACATACGGAGATAATATTAAATGTCGGAAACATATATTTACATTCTCTTGAGTGCTATGCACCTCATTTTAACTGTGACAATAATACGAATGAAAAACAACGTGGCCTGGTTCGGAACCCCTCCCCCTCCCACGTAGCCCAATGTAGCATTCCAGCCAACCCCACGACCGAGCTACATGGTTTATGGACGGTCCCTCTGAAGTATAGCAAAGGGTATATCTATTGCGTGTCATTGCCATTTTCTTAATATCCTGGTTATAAATCATGTAAAATCTTGTTCTGTTACGTTAACATATTTCCATGTTGTCATAGCACATTTCTTTCACAACATAATGATCTCTTATGTATGGCAGGGGTGTTTGCAGCTTTTAATTGTTAACGGTATTACCAAATGAATACACCTCATTACAGATAATAAAGTTTATTTGTCAATAAGATAGGTTGTGAAGCTTTTTAGTTTATTTACATTTGCAGAATTCACAATATAAATAGTCACGCCGCCGCCAAGATTTTAGCAGGCGGCGCCCACTACTAAACCGAACATACGAGCAGCGCTGCCAGTACAGCCAACTTATATTTACCGCTGTCTCTTTGAAATTATACAGAATGAAACCCAATTATACAAAGGGGTCATCCATTGATTACATACGTGAGTGAAAGTGCTGGGAGCAAAAAAAGGCCAACGAAAAGTAAACAATGTATACATTGATAAATTTTTAATAACAAAAAGGAAATAGATATGCAGGAAGGGTTGCCAATTCAATGAAAAAAAGGGCAAACACTTTCAAAAGGTGCTGGAATGTACTCTACTTTTAAGTGCTCATTTTGTATCCAATTATACAAGGCAATCTGTTATACAAACAGGATACAAGAGGTAACCAAATTATACAAGTTTTGTATCCAATTATACAATCTGGCAGCCCTGCATACGAGTGGTAACGTGGTGCACAGTTCAAACAAACGAAAAGACGTCAACAACCTATGTAACGGACTAAAGTTAACGGAAGTCCAATTTAACGGAAGTTAAGAAGACCGTTAATGATTTTTTAGGTTAACTTAAAAGTTAAATTTTCGCAATTTTTTTAACTTCGTTAATTAACGATTAACGGATTAACTGTTTTGTGCCCAGCTGTGGTTACCAGTCACATGATCCACGGACCGTGAGGTGCTTTTAACATGACATCGCCATGCATGGAAGGTGGAAAATGTAAGAAGCGTTTCCCAAAGGAATATACGAATGATACTATTACGGATATCGACGGTTATCCGTTGTATCGCCGCAGAAACGCTGAGAATGGTGGCCAAATATTTACAATGCGAATGTCAAATTCTAGAAATCAAGTTGAAATTGACAATCAGTGGGTGGTACCATACTCACCATTGCCTTCAAAAATGTAAAAGGCTCATATTAATGCCGAGTTTTGCAGTTCTGTAAAATCCATTAAGTACATTTGCAAATATGTTAATAAAGGCAGTGATTTGGCCGTATTTGAAGTTCAAAATGTAAATAAAAATGACGAAATAACACGATACCAAATAGGTAGATACATCAGCAGCAACGAAGCTATCTGACATATTTTTAGTTTTCGCATCCATGAAAGAGACCCTTCTATCAAGCATCTTGCAATACATCTTGAAAACGGTCAACGTGTATATTTCACCGAAGAAAATATTTTCCAATGAGTACTTGAGCCACCAAAAAACGACAAACAACAAACTGAATTTTTCACATTGTGTCAAAAATTTGATGCGTTCCGCCAATTCGCAAAAACGTTATTATATACCGATGTTCCAAGCTATTTTTCATGGAACAAACTAGGTAAAAAATGGGAGCCACGTAAACAAGGAGAACCACATCCTTCGATCGCAGGCATATTCAAAGCCAAGACATTAGGACGACTTTACACAGAGCATCCAAAACAACGTGAATGTTTCTTTCTGCGTTTGTTATTGGTGAATGTTCCCGGACCAGCTTCTTTCGAATTTTTACGAACAGTTAATGGCCGAGTGTTCAATACATGTCAAGATGCATGTCGCGAGTTGCAGTTGCTGGTGGACGAGAATCATTGGGACCTCTCACTTGCTGATGCAGCGTTGACATCCACGCCGAATAGTATTCGTCAAACTGTTTGCAATTATTCTGACAACATGTTAACCAACACAATCATCGACTTTGTGGGAAAAATATAAAAACAGTATGACTGAAAATATACTACACCGAGTTAAACAAACAAACCAATGTCAAAATCTATATTTCACAACAGAGATGTATAATGATTTATAAAGCATTGCCAGACAAATTCTGCACTGTTGTTCACTCAAAAATGAACTAACTCAGTGTGTATTCCTGCATATATCAAATAATTACTTAGATCATAATTGGATCAGTAATCATGCTATTTTGGCAGCAAAAAATGTTGATGTCAACGAAATTAACTTCCAGATACAACAGTTGTTGCCAGGTGATCTGAAGTCTTTTAAATCAATAGACACTATTATAGATGAAAATGAAGCCGTAAATTTTCCAAATGAGTTTTTAAACTCTTTGGATACAACAGGAATGCCGCCACACAATCTCCGGTTAAAGATTGGTTCACCGATTATTCTTCTTCGTAATTTGAATCAACCTAGATTATGCAACGGTACACATTTGGTCATCAAAAGGATGACTGGAAATGTTCTTGAAGCAACTTTTTTGACTGGAATGTTTAAAGGAGAAATCGTCCTGTTGCCACGTGTTCCAATGATACCGTCAGAATCTCCAATACCATTTAAAAGGCTTCAATTTCCGATTCGTTTGGCTTTCGCTATGACAATAAATAAGTCACAAGACCAAACAATGTCCGTTTGCGGCTTGGATTTGGAAAATACGTGTTTCTCCCATGGGAAACTATATGTCGCCTGCTCACGTGTAGGGAAACCATCAAATCTATTTGTATTAGCAAAAGACAGGCTAACCAAAAATATTGGGCACCAATTAGCGCTAAGATAAATTAAAATTATAAATTTTAATAATTTAAAATAATGAAAATAATTTTTAAAAATGTTTAAAAATCAACTTCATAGACCTCATTTATAAAACTGAAATTTCAGTTTATATAAATAAATAAAAAATAATTTATTTATTTATTTTTATAAATATTAATTTTTCATATATTATCAATTAAGTAATTTGTAATAAAATGTAAATTAAAAATTTTTATGATCGTTTGTCCTCCGTAACTCTTTACCAATTACATTTGAATTTCCAAATCGACTAAAATGTTTTTGTTTTTAATAGTGAATATTAATTTGACTACTTTAGGAAGTTTAGAATAACATTAATCCAACAAACTATAATTACTAAGTCACAGCAACGCGTGACCGGGTCAGCTAGTATATTCTGAATTGTAATGAAAAACTTTTTCTGTCAGCGTATTTTGTTCAGTGTCCGCCAGTATGGAAGCAAATTTAAAGATGTATGCATCTCAAAGAAATGTCCAGTATTTTGCCGCAGACCGTTAAAGCAGACTTGGCAGCACAGAAAGGAGTTGCCAGATGGCTGTAAGCCTTTCCCGTGTTAAGCGCTCCGATAACGGTTAACAGCCCGGCGGGCAGCCTGGCGGGCAGGCTGTCCCGCGGGACAGACCAAGGCAGCTGTTAAACTGTGCCCCGGCGCGGCGCCAGCCATCCCTTTTATGTGCGCATAAATTCTAGTTATGGCTCCGTGAGGTGCATCATGCCAGACAGATGCTTCTGCCATCGGTTATCTTCTCATTTCAGAAAACGCACAAACGTATCGCGTGAATCATTACTTTTGATAATCCTCCTTCAACGAGATTTATATAAGACATATGAAGATATTATTTCCCTTAATTTTTTACGAAAGGTTACAGGGTTATATATCCACATCAAACAATTGTTTGAAAACACGATTAGAAAAATGTATATCTGAATTCATGTGTCTGCTTATGTCTCTCTGTTAGAAAATAAATTTCGTAAATATGATCAATTTCGGTGAACCATTCCATGCATTCAGTTTAAGGTTGTAATTTATTATGTTGTAAAAGTGCTTGTGTGTCCTACGGTTCTTAAATAAAATCCAGTATTTACATTTTGCTGTAGGTGTTGTTTTTGCAAGGGACTAAAGTTAGATGTCACCCATGAAATTTGTTATGGTTAAGATGTACACGTTTGGTAATATATTAGAATTAAGTATAAAAGAAGAGTAAGCAGATAAAATGAGAGTTGAACGAGCAAACAGAATTCAATATTTTATATAACGTCACAACATAACATTTTACATGACTCCAAACTGTTTATATATCACTTTGAGATCCGTAAACGAGAACGGTCAGAAAAGGGTACTGTATTTAACCATTTATGGTAATGTTATCTGAAAAACTACCAAACACAAACAAAATGAAAACTTGGTAACAAAACCACAACTTTATTACGACATTTATCATTACTAATCATAGTGATTTATTTTTCAGGTTGGAAGTTACAGATTATTCTCTTAACAAACCCAGTGAATTTATCTAACTTTATATTGAGAATATCTTTTTCACTCCCTCACCTTGAGTGTTAGTATTGATTAAATTATAGTATTATTTTAGTCTGTTTTGACCACTCTACATTACTTCTAGTATACATTGTATGTTTTTTCATGGCCTGAGCCTTTGTTATTTTGCGATTATATTATTATTGTTATGTGATTTCGAGTTATTTTCGTGATTTCATTACCTCCTGTTTTATTTCTCATATTATTTTGTGTTAAGACAATAGGACATTCTCGTCCTAACTTTTGAAGCATGTATTATTAACAGCATAAACTTATCTCAACGTAATTATGGGATTAATTATTATGACATTGCGTTGTATTATCTTTCAAGGATCAAGTTTGAATTTTTCTGTCTTATGGCCGTCAACGGAGCAACATCAAGCACTAGATAAATGGCCAACAATTTTTAATGAAACAAAATCCATCATTATTAGAATACAAAACACATCACACATAATATATTTTCACAATGGACTGTGTTATTGTATCGTAATTAGCTTCTACAACGTGACCTCACGCAACATTAAAAAAAAAAAGCGTTGTGAAGTTTCGTTTCGGTGGCAGGATGTAAGTGAATTCTTCAATAAGGTGATATATCCGCTGTTGAAATTGATCACAAACTTCTGAGTGAATATGCAGATCTATGCATGGATGCTGGCGGTTCTAGGAGATGGCTGAGACATTTCGCAGACAGTAAACGTAGTATCCTCTAACTGTTTACACTGAACGGAACACGGAGAGATGGCTTGAATTAAGAAGACAGATATAAAAACGAGAATAAATTTAAATAAACTAACTTTCAGCAGAGGACAGTGCATGCTAGGTAAGGTTGCCGAAAATCCTTTCTTCTAGTGTCCCATGTTCTTTAACAGAAATACACAAAGATCGAAAAAAACATCCATCAAGAATTTAATCATAAATATAGAAATACTAGCTGATACCCGCGAATTCCTACGCGTGGATTAAGAATTTCTTTGCCAGAATTGAATATAGAAAGTTGTTAGTAGCAAAGGTTTGGTCCCAAACAACACCGAGTCGGCATAATATGACCGGAAAGCCACTACTATATAATTCTACCATCGAACCTGTCTCTTGAATCAATATCCAACATATTTAAAAACAGAAAAACAAATGAAGGTGAGGGGATGTGTGTGGGGTGCGGAGGGATGTTAACTAAGGGCAGGTTTATTTCAGCTTGCTCTTTTCTTCTTTCTTCAGCAGTAGCATCCGATTCTTGGGTTCTAATAACTTTAGCTGCTCGTGCTCTGCTAGAGCTACAACTTAGGCCAGTTTACGCCCGCAAGGCATGTCAAAAAAGAAGGCAAAATAAACTGGTGCCAGAACCAATTAAGCAGACAAAAAGTAATTCGACAGAGAATATCTACATCTACACTAAATAATACGTTTTTTCTCTAAACGAAATTAATTAACAAATTATACACTAACATAATGCGCGAGAAGCATAGCTTGAGCAAGCAATAACATTACAGTCTAACACACACATCCGCCTCACTATCACCATTCGATAATTTCTTAAAATTTCTTGACTACAACTGTTAATCATACCGAAAAAAAAGGTCTGTGCCGTCCCTACAGATTTTCTTATCAAATTCCGTCAATATCGGTATAGACATTTAATTGTCAAAACGTAACAAAAGACAGAGACTTACATCCGCATTTATAGTATTATTACTGTAGATCACACACACACACTGACTGCGAATCACTCCTGAGGGATCAATATAACGTAAGAAAGTATACACCTACAGCATTGTAAGACTACCTACGATTTGCCTCGCATTGCAACCCTAACTTTGTGATATCTACAGTTTAACATTCATATCCGAATAACCGACGGCCAAGGCGTGACTCTTACGATCAAAAACAATTTTTAAAAATCTTAGCCTCCACGGAGATTTGAACCGGAGACCGCGAACCAAACATTCGGAAGCAAGCGCTTTAACCACGCAGCTACATGACCGCTTCACGGACAAACAGTACGGAGGCCTCCATATCCAATGCGTCTGTCTATCGCCATTCAGTATTATTTCGAAATTATAAGAAAACATGTATTATTTATACGGATTATTTTTCAACCAGATGTAGACAGTATTTTTCTCCTTGTTTCAAAGGATTTGTGTGCAAAGTTTCATCGAGATCGGATGAAAACTGTGGATTTGTGTGAAGAACAAACAAACTAACAAACAAACATTCATACATTCATCTTTATATATATAGATTGGGATGATTTTTATCAGCATTATGCTTCTTTCATCAATACAAATGTGAAACATAACAGCACGTTAAGAAAATGATATAAAAGGCATCTGTTGAGAAAGATATGGTCACTAACTTTTGTGGATGAAGAATGTTGAATTCATAGACTGTGGGAAATTCATTAATGCTTTTTGATAATTCCTGGCATTTAACAAGCTCCGACGTGTATTGCGAGACAAGCGACCTGTTGGAAAATTTTACTGCAAAACTGTAGGACATAGTCTCACTCTAAAAGCAATTCTGAAAATTTTAGGATGAGGTGGAAAGTTGTTCCACATACACCATCCACAATAGTAGCATGCCAACTCTGGCTAAAGTCTTTTAGCTTCTATGATGGAGCGGATGCTTTGTAAGTGCCGTTATGCGCTTCATAGCTTGCAAAACGCCCTGCATCAGTGTTTTCGGGCAGCTGAAACACAAGAGAATTTTCGAGAATGCAGAACGATCGTAACTGTGCACCAAAAGAAATTTAAATGAAAGCCTATTCCTGAATATATGGCATTCGTTTTATACAATTAGTACATTCATATTTGTTAAACATTATTGTTCATCATCTTTAGTATTAACTCTTGTGTTATCATAACCGACTGTGGGGAGGAGGGTAGGGAGGGGGCAGTGAGCGGTAACGCACTGGCCTCGCATTCGAGAGGACCCTGCTTTCGTTTTTTTTTTTTTTTTTTTTTTAATGATCACCCGAAATTACTACAGGCTTATTCCGGAAGAGTTCTTAAAAAAGCCAAAGGCAGAACTCCTTCCCGTTGCTTGCCCCCACGTTCTTTTCCATCTCTAATGACATCGACGTCGACAAGTCGCAAAGCCAGAATCAATAAATAAATAAATAAAGTGTGATTAGTCACTAAAAAAATATGGAACAGGGTTTTTGTTTGTTTGTGATTCTTATCTGTGAGTTTCACAACGCTGGTAATAACAATGGTTGGTTTGGAAGTGTTACAACGTTGTTAATAGCACAGTTAATCGCTGATCATAAATTAACTTCAATACTTATTTTTTGCGAAAAATAGATGAAATACTGTGATCTCTGTACAGCCACCAAGTACAGGTTGCAGTTATTTCTTTGAAATTATTTTCAGAATAATTTTACAATTTATATTACAACAAAGTCGTTGGAGATATTTTATTCTTTTCTAAAAAATAATTTCAATGGATGGTGTCTCTAACTTGACATTCTGCAGTGAGTTTTAATTCCCTCGTGAGAACCGGAAGAAACATTCTAACATTTTATAGCTGAGAGATTCTGCGGATTCGGGTTTAAGTTAAAGCACGTTTTACGTGTGCGCCGCTTGGCTGTGTTATAAAGGTTGGATTCGAAGTGGGAGGAGTATTGAGTTTACTGGCTGAGTCCTACTCCTGGGAAATGCTGCCGCACAGTACTAAAAAGAACCGCTCGCCACCTCTATCAGACAGAAGCAAAAACTCCGGCCACAAAAGAAATGCAAGGAGACTGTATTCCATGTGGCGCTCTTCAGTCAGCGGAGAAGTGAAAAATATTCCAACTGTCCACGTTTCCTTATTGCCTGGGTTCAATAACACTTTCATAACAATATCAAAATTGGACGATAAGTCAATAAAATTTTAGACAGAAAATTTTCATTGTATTCGAGTATCAAATGCACAAAGCTTCAACAATCGTTCGAAAGTAATTTCGTCCATAAACACCATATCTTTATCACGGTAACCTGTCAGCGAGCCTGGAAGGTGTTATAAAATGGTGCACCTTAATTTAATTCAGTCTTACTGAGATTCTTCTAAATACATTCTTTCAATCCTCACTTTTGTTTTATAAATCTTCCGTAATCTGCTAAATGCATCTTCTTCCAAGGCGACAAACGTATGTTCTTCTATGCCGATCTCTCTTCAGACCATTCACTTCAGCAATACTGCGATATAACTGGTATTGTTGCTTCGATAAATGTTTCTTGTCTATTATTTACAAGCCATTATAATAAACAAATATATGGTACAGTTTCAAATTTAATTCAGTTCTGGGAATATAGCTTTACATCATTCGAAACTTGTGGAGATCTAATTTTGGATTCTTTGTTCTCAAATAGTTTAAAACAATAATTGCTTAGGCTTCCGCGGTCGTTGTAAATATTATCTTGGTTTTCGGAGTGGACCCGCGTCGGTTTGTTAAAACCTAACGTTTCGGCCATCGTGCTGTGGGCTTCATCAGAGCACTCGTCAGCAGTCCTCAGATGAAGGCCACAGCACGATGGCCGAAACGTTAGGTTTTAACAAATCGATGCTTCATCCAGAGAACCAAGATAATACAAAGTTTAAAATAAATTTGGGGCATTCATCTTCATGTTGAGGAAAGGAATTCTTTCGAAAGTTAAATCTCTCCACCACCTACATGCTCTCATAAAAAAATGACTCTGTGCCAATGCACAATACTCTGTGGATCTTGTTTTATAAAGTTCATCTCCCTTATCTAATAATTTCGATCAAATATAGTTTCTCTTAAAAATCATACATTGATATTTTAGCTGCACAAACACCCACCAGAAACTTTATTTCTGGAAGCAACAATTTTACGTTATATCTAATATCTCTTCCAACTCTAAGAGGCAAAATTTTTTTCGGCGTAAAATCACTTGTTCACCCTTCTACATGTTTTCTTATCAACCACCGTTGAAAAATTCATAACGGCAATCAATTTTCATTAGTCAATAAACAGAATCTGATCATTATTCTTCTTGATTCATAGATCTAATGAGGTATATAAGTATAAAACTATTTTCTTTCTTAGACAATGAGGTTCATTTTTTCTGTTTTCACTTGTATTTGCTGCAGTAACCCATATGTTACGCAGTGAAGTATTTTTAAGTGCTTAAATTTACGATTAAAGGTTTATTATTGCAAAAAAGTTAAGAATTATTATTTTCTTCAATAAGACTTTACATAGAAAACATTACACATTTCAGTTTCAATATTCCGATGGCTCCGGATATTTTGAATTGTCATGAAAAAGTATTGACGACACACAAAAAAACAACAAAATGTATCTCCGAAATTGTGACGTTTCAGCTTAGCTAAGATATTTGCAGATTTGACTGCAAATGTATAACAAACAAACAAAAAATAGATATGGTCAGACAGATAATTTTTTTCAATTAAATAAATCGTGTCATTCTACACTTCCATTACCAGCGATATCTAGAATCTTACATCTTTTTATTTACTAATCCGCTTTGGTTATGATACATAGTACGCATAATTCCATTTCGTGTATTGCATTGAACTGAAACAAAATACAGGGTGGTCCTAAAATATATGTCATAAATGTAAAGTTAGGTAGAGGGGACCTAAATAAGCATATTTGGTATAGGATTGTGTGTGCGGCGGTAATGCCGCCTTGAGCCGTAATGGAGCTCTGATGACTGCGGCGTATAAAAGCGCTTCGCTAGCTGGATTCATCATTTCACGCACGGAACTTCTGGTAGATTTTCCTCCAGCTGTTCGCAGACGAATGTGGATCCAGCACGATGGAGCCCCAGCTCACTTCAGTCGAGACGTCAGGAATCACCTGGACGTTGTCCACTGCCAGCATTGTATAGTACGGGGCGATCCAGTTCCCTGGCCATCGCGTTCTCCTGATTTAACCTGTTTGGATTTTTTCTTTTGGGGTCATATTAAAAGCCTGGTGTACAAGAGTGCCGTTACATCTGAGGAAGATCTTGTTGCCCGCTTGTCTGTCGCTGCTTTACATGTGCTCGACATGCCTGACGTCTTTTCTAATGTACGCCGCTCCATGCGCCGTCGCTGTGAATCTTGTATCGCTGTTGGTGGCCGCTCTTTCGAGAACCTCTTGTAAACTGTTAATAAATTTTTGTTTTCTTTTGTCTTTACTTGTCTTTTGAGTTTCCTTTGATTCATACTGCTTTACAAGCTAGTGCTTTAATGTGTAATTACTGCACACACATTCCTATCCGAAATATGCTTACTTAGGTACCCTCTACATACCTTTACATTTTTGACATATATTTTAGGACCACCCCGTATAAAGAATTTTTTTTATTTCCGTGTTATTTTGGAACAGAATTATCTTAATGCTAAAGGGTTTTATTGCTGCCCTCGGGTGTGGGACGTTATAGTAACTTCGAATCGTTGTGCGAAAGTTCTGCCAGTGAACAGTAAATGTCCCACGATCCACTTGGCTGTAGCCGTGAAAATCTGCGCAAAGTGGACTCGAAGGGCACGTCATAAAACTGACGGGTGGTAATCAGCCTCGCACTCTGTTAGGAGCTCTTATTTAGCTAACGTCACCATCCCAGCAGGAGAGCTCTGTTACAATCTGCTCAGGTTGCCTGCCTAACATCGTACCGAGTAAAGTAGTGCTCCCGGCATTCAATTACGTCCAGTGGAATAGAAATTTTATACAGAATCTACACTCGGAAATGTCTCTAGACTCTGATATAAAACTACACTAACTAGTTTAGTAAAGGCAAACGTAGAATAATTCACACATCTAAACTTACTCTAACTAGTCGATACCAATAAATAAACCATGAATTGTTTTGAAGACATGAAGTGCTTTCTACACAATTTGTGATACTGGAAAAATCTAAAGTAGTTATTTTGTTATTTATATGTAGTCACAAAGGTGCGCAAGGGGATTTACAACAGGCCTATTTCCAACGCTGGGGACCAGCTTATTGACATTCCCCTTTAAAGCTTTGGGGGGATTATTCCTAATCATTTAAGTTACTCTCCAAATTACAATAAAAACTATGGGTTTTTGCAAAAACTAAACACACATAACGCAGGTTTACACGATCCAAAAATGTTTGGTGTCACTATATTTCCCACGATGAACTTAACAATTATGAATTTTTAAACATACCCTAGAAAGGGATTTCACTTGTAGATGACAGGTCTTTCCCATGACAAATAAAAATAGAGCAGGTGACAGATGCCGGAAAGTTAAATCCGTTACGAAGTCACAGTAGTACTATTGCTGAAACAAGTAACTGTGAAGAGTTTAAAGTGTAATCCGTAAATATTCCGTTCTATTTGCGTGCAGTATTATTACAAGCCATTTTTCCCCTCGCTTTTAAAACAGGCGTTGTCAACACGACATGCGACATCAACAAACACAATGGCCACAGCAGATGATTGAGTGGCGAGAAAACGCACTGTTTAGAATTTCTAGCTTGCAAAACTCGCGACAATCATGCTCCAATCCGAACATGGTTTCGGAAAAAAGGCAAAGATGTGGGGCTACAAACCTCAAACCTTAACTAATCAATGTAAATAGTAAATGCTAAACAACCAGAAAATATTACATGTTTAGAATTACTTAAAATGTTTTATATATATATATATATTGTAAAACTTCTTTAAATTATTAATTAACTATGTTAAACTCTGATGTAGATTCGCCGATGATTATGCCTCTATGAAAGGTGATATGCGTACGACGTTAAACAAAATTAGAAAAAGTTGCATTGGCGTTTTCTTTTCGACTTCATAGAAACTATATTTATTTGGATGCATGGCATGTAATAATTGAATAATTTATGTGTATTTATTGTAATAATTACATTTTTATAAATGAATTGTAGAGAGCTGTTGCATTATGATAACCAGCCGACAAATTGTTTGAAGAGAAGATGCTGGAGGCACTCTACGGGCAGTTTATATCTTCCAAATTTTGTTGTTGCATAACAGCTCCACAGTGGCTGTTAAAGTCAGCTGTATCTCTATTATTATTATTTTCATCATATAATTTTTACAATAATTTTTGTCCTGTTTTGTTTTATTATACACGTAACTTACAATTTAATATTATTTGGATTACATGCTATAAGTCAGATCGAAGCGTGTATCCTCGAACCTTTCAATTATTCGCTGCATTGTTATCTTCAACCCCAAAAATTAATCTTTCATGTCTTTTTTTTTAGGCTTTACGCCTCGTCGACGTCGAGGTCATTAAAGGCGGAATGGGATTGGGGGTGAAGGAACTGGAAGGAATTCGTCCATGGCCTTTTGAAGGAAGCATCCCGGCATTAGCCTGGAATGATTTGGGGAAACCGTGGGAAACCCAAATGTGGATGCCCGGACGGGGATTCGAACCGGCGTCCTCCCGAATGCGAGACCAGAGCACTAACCACTCTCCCATCCCGCTCGGTGAGCATGTCGTTAAACACATTCCCTCAGCACATAACGCTCAAATACAAACTAGAAAACATTACATCCTGCTTCATTATACACATTTAATTTTTTTGTGCGTCAATACAATGAATTTTTCGGATTCATAAATTGTTATATAAAAGTACAGTACCAATTAAAAAATGAATAATCGTGAAGCAAAGGAAAACTTTTTAAACTTTAAACTTTTTCCTTCTGGTAGTGAATAAACGAGAGAAAAGAAATAATTTAACTACTGTTTCCTAAAAAAAGATTCAGTACTCCATTACACAAAAGATATATTGCTGTATTGCTCTGACATAATTCAAACGCTCATAGGCAATAGTCGTCCAGACTGAACACAAAATTTCTTCACTTTGAATTCTTAAGAAAGCAATTACCTGATTAATAACATGACTGCTTGGCACGGTTTTACTTCACACCATGGATTGTAATTACGCTATTTTATAAAATGTTTGGTTTATATTAATTACCAACTCCCTCTTCTGAAAATAGATGTCCTGGAGAGAGCAGAAATCGCTTCAGAGAGTGAAAGACGAAGAGAAGAAAAGAACAAAAGTAAAAGAGACAAAGATCAGCTAAAAAAAGCGACATACAAAAAAAAAAGTAACATGATCGTTGTAATGGAACATGTAGGAAAGCAGCTGAAATGTGAAAATTTTGCAACCGACTCTTTAGTTCTCATCATATACGCGGCTTGTCTTACACCGGCATTATAAATAAGTACAACCCTCATTCTGACCAGTTCCTCGGACAAGTATTGAGAAAAGAAAAATGTGAAGAGTATTATCATGCAGTTGAATAAGGGAAACTTCAATTATTTGTTTCACACTCACATTTGAAAGTCTATAAAGTACTCTAACCTGTAGGAGGCTTGGGGGCTCAATCCCCCCTCCCCCCCCCCCAAAAGTATCTAGGTCCACCCCCGACATCGTAATTTTGGAGACCATTTTTTTTTTAGCTCTACTGATTTTTTAACATCGGAATGACCATAAAAAAGCCTAACCCTCAGGTCCTCACCCAAAACCAAAATCCTGGATCCGCCACTGGTACTGTCCTTATGACGAAAGTGACTACTCCCTCATCGTTGCATTAGTAGTGTTTCTTGGAACCGTATTTTGTGTTAGACCGCTGGTGGAAGCTAGGGGAGTCAGCAGTGGCGGTTTTAATAACATTTTATCGTTTCCTGTCTCAGTCAGACAGAGAATACATATATAAAGATAGTTTCGAAATACTATATCTAACGACGTAATATCAATAAAAAGAGTTTCGAAATAAACAACAAAATAATAATAAAAGTAATACAGCACCTGCTCTGTCTTATATGGCGATTGCTAAGGTCAGAGTTCACGGAAGTGATGGGTTGGCTTTACGAGCAGCCTCTACGCGCCAAAGCCCCCCCTCCCCCTCACCCCGCCCCACCCCACAGCACACAGCCAGCCGGTTCGCTTTATACATTTATTACCTGCGTAAAGATCAGCTCTTGGAAGAAATTCCTGTGCCTCTAGCTGTCGATATTACATGAAGACTGTTTCAGTCGTTGTGATCTTGGAATTTTCATATACAGATTAATTTTTAATTGTTTGTTATTTGGTAAAGGCTTAAGGATTTGATAGTTGTTCTTAATGCTCTAAGATATGACGTGTAATTTACAACATATTGTATTGCACTGTCTTACTGTCCTTCCTTGATAATCTATATAAAAATGAAAACTTAACAAAAAATACAAAATCTTATTTAACCAATCGTATCTTTCTAATTGAAATTAAGTCGATAAAAACAATTTAAATGCTGTCAAATTTATGTATAGAGGATGGGAAATTAATTAATTACAACATCAGGAATGTAGCTGTTCAGCTACTACGTGTTTTTTAACAGAATCGTAAAAGAAGCTAGTAGCAGAAACAAACAGTGGTTACTTTTTTCGATATTTTCAATAGTTTCTACATTATATGGGTTCAATATACTGCTAAAATATTCAACGGCATTTTCTTCCTTACGAGCTCCTTGTTCCTTCAGTTTTTGTGCTGTCATGAATTATATATAATTTGGCGTTGTTTGATTTGTTTCTCTCTAATTCAAGAAATGAACCAACCAAACTCACCTGTCGGAATGGACTTTAAATTGTTTGACATGACAAAAATTATATTGCAATAAATGACTGAAACTTTTAGAATGTATTAGGTACTGGATTTCGCTGGCAAATAGTGCAATTCAATATAGAGCATGACGTGTCTTGCTGATTGCGGCATCGGAAAAGATAATTAATTTTGTTAATTATAAATTTATCAATTAATATTTAATTATGAGGGATATTGAATTGGTAATCAAGGCACCAATTAACCTACTATTTACTAGATCAAGTAAATGGACTTCATTAATTAATTTGACACCATTCAGAGACAAGGTTATGTAAAGTATGGATTGTCATTTATACATTATTGTTTCTCAGGGTCGTTGCTGGGTGAGTGGACGCCAGTGGTGAACCAAACACTTAACACACACGTTAGTTGGTTTCGCAGTACCGTATTGTTGGCTTCTGCAATGACAGGTGTAGGCAGGTCCGTGGTGGCGCTTCAAGCAAAGTGGTCAGCTCACCTCGCGGTTGACACTGTGTTCGCCGCAATAGCGACGCTGTATGGACGTAGAGTAGCCGCCGCAAGTAGCTTGGACGGGAAATGGTCGACGCGGTCTTTCGACGAACCTGTTCCTTGGAGATTTGGACTGTAAATCGCTTCCAGCGGATCGAAGACGGAAGCAAACTCACGCTAACACTCGCGAATAATATTCGAACGTCCATCCGTGCTCCACGAGGCTCACACCTCCGTGACCTCGAACCAAGAGCCTTGCTCCCCCGCCTAACGGCCCAGCGGGTTTAAGGGGTTAGGGGTAACTGCATTCTTGGCTTGTCCTTGGGTGACTAATACCTGATTGATGGCCAGCTATAGTCCTTCAGAACGTTCGCAACCTTCCGTAGCTGCCACTTAATACAATGTGTCGTGTGTCATTACAAGCATTAAGTCCTGTTTTGCCACATTAAGATGTCTCAACATGGACTACTTTCATTGTGCAGTGAGGTCATGATGTAATATGAATCATATAACTCCATTCTTTTCAAGTAAATTTGAATTTTTTTAGGGCTAGAGATGGTTTTCAGAAATCGGAGGTAAATGAAAGTTGTGACGGGATGTGAATTAAACGTGCGTTTATTAAAGAAACTCTCGCTGTACTGCACCAGTGAACGGGCGATCGTTATTGTGCGGGAAAATTGCTCTTTGAACAGATTGATGCAATGAATGATAAAGGACGTTGAGTATTTCAGGCGACTGTTATTCACACTACAAACGCCAGCCTTTCAGAAGTGTGACGCTTGTCAAGAAGCCATTAGTGTTTTCAGAAGCGGTTTATGTGCAAATAGCAACAATTAAATGGAGCGAGATTCTTCACTGGAGACCAGCATCTGTCACTGTGAACTTGCACACTGTAGTAATCAGGTCGTGGTGTTGACGGTTAGCTATCGGCTCACAGGCAGTCGTTTCAAGACTTACAAAGATATAAGTCAGAGACCGACGGCTACTGTAAGCCGCCATCAGAGACTATCGAATATCGAAGTTCTAACCCAGCTTTCCGGTCTCGTCGGTACTTGATGTCTTCTTTCAATCATTGTTTCCACTGATGAACCTAGTTAAAATGTCTGAGAATGTGCCGCATTTCGAGATGACTGAGCCGGCTGTTTTGTTTAGTAACATTCATCTTACGCGTCTTCCACGTTTCTGCATGTAACGGCAACCGGTTTACGAGCATCAGAAAAAGCCAGAAGTTTTATGTCACCCATTCCTGACCTCTAATGGCGACATGAATATGAATACGAAATCAGTACGTTATTGCACATTTCGGATACGTGATTTAGGCATTGCCGGGCGTAGAGGTGACCTTTAGAACCAGTAAGTATCCAAGTAACGGGAGAAGTTTCGAAAGATTGATTTAATAAGCGTTTTGTTGAATGATGCAGCATCCCTCAAGAATGCATAAATGAACAGCTTTCTCCTCTTTATAAGATATAGTCTCAATTTAAGAACTACAGGAAATAAGGTTTAAACGCCAGTTTCAGTAAACTATATGGGAAAATAATTAATCATAACAAAATAAATGACAACTAGAGAACAACGGTGTGGATTTACAGTAGGTAGAATAAATCTATAACAGGGATGTGTTTGTCGCGGCATAACACAAAAACTACCGAAAAGATGTTAATGGGATTTCCATAGTTTGAAAGTTTAAGGTGCAGCTTAAAATGAGCTATTTCTTACAACACTGCAGCACATAATCCCAGCACATGAAATTAAAATCCGTTGTGAATCTCAATGCGTTTCATCTATATCTCTAAAACGAAAACCGGACAAATTTGAGAAATAAAAACTCAGAAACTACTAAGCAGATTTCGATGGGGTTTTCACCGTTTTAAATGTTAGAATCTCAATTCAGTTATTTTTCATGTCTTACAACGTTACGTAACGCAGGAGCATTAAATGAAATTCTGAACGTATGGTGACAAATCCCAAAGATGGAAGGATTAGAAGTTGCATTTTTCACACTAAATACACAACTACAATATCTCTGACCCCTTTAATGAAAGCAATAAGATAACTTTAAAATAATAACTATTTTGCACACTAAACAAAACTTGAAGTATTCTTTTCTTTAATTTGGGATATTCAGTTTTTAAAGGCCATAGATGGCCGCATTCAATGCGATAAACTAATATCGAAAAAGCAACAGAGATTTTCTCTGAGAACAATCTCTGTCAGCACAACTACAATGTCTCTGGTAATGGTCTTTAGCGTTTTTTTCAAAATAAAAAGGCGCCGCAGTTTGTAAATCCCTTAAACAAATCGAAAGTAAGGAACATTTTTACAGCTACAGAATATATTTCATTTTGAATTCCAGTGCCAGATGGATTAGCACAATGATAAAAGTTTTAGCTCCAGTGGCAGATGAGTAAGCATAATGAGACATATCTAATGTTTCATACTGTGAACACTCGGTCAAAACCGATTCCACAGTTTTCAGGTCATCCTAGATTATTTGTAAAATAGATGTGTCGTAACGTCTTAAGACATACGTTAAATTTTAACTTTTACTCATAGCTCTCAGATTCTGCGAATTCGTTCAAAATCTGTATTTTGTGAGCGATGCCTGAATAAACAGACACATTCCAGGTATACTTCTAATATTTATGGATGTATTAATGCGCGTACGGTTCTTGTTTGGATTTTCGAGCAGCATCATTAGCTGTAATTAGGTTGAAATGTAACCTGGACTAAAATGAAAACTGATATTCCGAATCAAAGCATCCAAACCACCCCATTCTTAGAACTCACCTTCTAAATCACCGTTTAGTTTAGTACCGGAAATGGTTGTTACGAAATCAAAGAAGCTTGGTACGCATGAATCTTTTTGGACGAATAAAAACAGTTTGCTGGTACATCAACTTCAACCCACTCCTTCCATGGTAAGGTGCGGGTGAATCTAGGTATACTTTAATTCAGGAAATAGATGGCGCGATTTGTATGGAACTTGGTACACGTTTATCATTGTGAGAATAAAAATAGTGTATGGGTAAACCAATGTCAACTACACCGGGCAACGCAGGGAACATTTCTAGTCTGTAATATGGGCATAGATTGAATCAATTTTCGTGATGTGGTTACGGCTTTGAAAGTGAGATCATGACTTAAATTCTGAGTTATAACTCGAGATAAAATGTTGTTCTGATCATTAAACATTTTTGCCTTTAATGAAGCGTAATATGTAAATTAGAAACTACTTAACAGATCTTAGGTTTTTCACAGTTAGAAACTTCAGGGTCAGCGTTAACATCTGAGATACATCGCACGTTGCAGTAATTGCACATGTAAAGATAATTAAAATCTGACTGTAACATTAACAAAGAAATACGTGTTAAGCCATTCGCTTGCCAAATATCAGTTCTGTCGATCTGGATACGGTATTAAGTCTTTGAACTCTACAGACAGCTGTAATGTAACAAAGTCACTAAATTAGTGACTGCTAATGACGTGCGATTTTAATTAATGATTGTAATCCATAATTCGATGCCAAAAAGTTTGAAAACTTCTCTGCTCTACGTGGATGAAGTCAAGTGCAAAACGTAGTAGATGCGTTTACAGAAACAAGTATCCACGAGTTACAATGATTTAATGATTAGGATAAGGGTTATGATATTGTCTCGCTGCAAAAATATTCTGATGTCCTTCAAAATATGATTTAAATAATAATTTTGCCACCACTATACAATTTCATAAAGACCAATGAAGGATAAAAACAGGAAATAGAATGTCAAAAAAACTTCTACCAAAAAAATACTTAAAAATGCTGTGGTTTTTTTAGTATAGACGTAAATAAAACCTTGGCAGAAAGGCAACATCATACTCTGTTTTTTGCAGACTTATTACGGTGAAAGTAACTTAAAAAACAAATTGAGGAAACACATAAAAAAAACGTGGATTATTGTGAATTTTGGAAAGGCCGTAGAAGGAGGAGTTAATGACGAACTGAAAACGAGTAGAATTAAGATATAAGGCTATACAAAACCTAAGACTTTCAATATGATGATAGACATACAACAGAAAGGAAATGTTATCAATTATTTTTCAAATAATACAGCCACTACAGAAACTAAAGAGTTTATTGTTGCCTTGTGATAAACAGATGAAGAAAGAAAGGATGTATAGTGCAATATTTATTCCGTATGGATTAGAAGAAACTGGGTAGAGAGATTGAGATCCGGCTTTTGAGTTGTTAAAAATCTGTCTTTAGTAAGTATTCTGGATCTCCTTTAATACTTCATTATCTTAAAAAAAAAATTACATTTTTTCATCTCTCCCAACTGCAAAAATATGCAATATAAAACACAGCAAATTTTGTTGAATATATAAGATAATTTTATGTAAGAATCAAATGTGATATTTCAAATAAAACATGCTTAAATACCAGAAGTAAATAAGAAACTGTTGGCAGTGATTGGAGACTGTGTCAGAGGTGAAAGTAGGGTAAAATGTCTATAAAATTCCCCGCGGAGACATGGATTCGGGTTTTTTTTTTAAAAAAAAAAAAAAAACAAGAAACAGCGAGGTCTTTAGAGACGGAAAAGGATGGGGGGAAAGGAATGGGAAGAAATTCGGCCAAGGCCTTTTTAAGGAAGCATCACGGCATTTGCCTGGAGTGATTTGGGAAACCATGGAAAACCCAAATCTGGATGCCCGGAGGGGGATTCGTACCAGCGTCCTCCCGAATGCGAGGCGAGAATGCTAACCGTTACCACACCACGGATTCGAACCAGGAAACGATCGTATTCCAGTAAAACTCCTTAACCACTGAGCCACCCGGCCGGTACAGATATACTTTTAACATTAGCATGTCACTGACGCGAACCCATAAGATTATTACCCATCCAAAAGTCACCCAACGCGCCTAAAGAAGTTTTCACTTAAAAAAATAGATATCTAGCGTAAACCACAACCCGAAGGTTGATCGAATCTTCTCGAAGAAGATTAATAGTACTAAGCCATTGTGTCAGAGGCAGGAAACCCCGTACCTTTCCTCAGAGGACTACTGTTTAACGTGGAATAAGAACCACGGAACGTCCTGGTGTGGCTCATATAGTGAAATGCAACTCCTAAAAAGTCCTGGTCACCTTGGGATTTGAACCCGCGACAGAAGAGAGAAACTTTTAGAAGTAAGGACCTTAACCGCTGAGCTACCAGATAGCCTCACCTTGCAGTATATTTGTGCAAAGTACCATCAAAATCCGATAAAAACTATGGTTTTTTTGTGAACAACGTTGACAGAAATTAAGTGAGGGGAGGGAAGGGAAGCGGTTTAGGTTTTTGTAAATCAAATGTACACAGTATTTTCTATTTGTTTTAAAGTATAAGTATGCAAAGTTGCATCAAAATTGGATAAAAACTATGTGTTTATATGAAAAACATTTTAAAAATATCAAATAAAAATTTATTTTTATGCATTAGATACTATCTATACTATTATAAGTCTGTAAACAAGCTGCTCGTGTCTTTATTTGAACGGGACTCGCGCAGAAACTACCGCAGCAATTAGGATGTTGTTTTCAAATCTTTACAGCTAATGGTCCAAATAAAAATCTGCGGAAGTAGCTAATGACTTATCCGTACCGAATGAAGGAGAAAATATTTAAATTCATGTCTAGATCGGTATAATTATAATATGGATCACACTGTAGTTGAGATGTTCAGTCCTTGCAGAATAACTGACAATAAAATCACAATCTCTTTTTTTTTTTTTTTTTGTCATGTTTCGTTTCTTGACTTCGTCTATTTATCCAATCTGTTATCCGAAATTTAAAACATTAATATTAACTTAATATGAGACTCAAATGTACCAAGCGTCATTAATACATAATTAACTGTAAGCACAGTCACCACGACTATTAACATCTTTGACAGTTAACAAACTTTGTCTCTGGTACGACATGTTTTTAAATTTTCGCTGAATGCCGTACAATATTGATGAAAACCACTAATGTGTGATATGGATGCAGAAATCCGTTTTTTCTCGAAGAAAGGTGCCTACAATAAATATTAACAGGTGCAAATATTCAGTAATAATATAGCACAAGGAAAGTGTTTACAAATTTTGACTGCTGTTCAAACCATAGCCGGTAGAATAAATTCTTTTTATTAAATAACCATCATACCCCTAATTTTCTAAAGTTGTAGCTTTTATCGCCTTAGAGAGTTTATGAAGGCATCAACATGGAACCAATTCATTATTCACGCCGAAGATAGTATCTGCACTCTGTAACAACCAATTTAAGAATGCTGGTAGTTTTCAAGATGGCAAGTATGCGAATAAATTCCTCGGATGTATTTAATAAAGCATATTCGTTGCTTAATAAAAAAGTATGCACCTATCCATATTTTGACTTATTTTACATGATATGTAGGCCTACATATTTTGTGGTTTTAAGGTTTCTTTGATAGTTTAAGTTCGCTTGATTTTTCGGCCGTAATACACTGGTTGTACCAGAACAAAAATTTCCAATGGCGCCGCAATTTGATAATGCATTTTTTATATAATTCGATGAGATGTTTCCAGACTTCGCTTAGTTCTGGAGATATAGTTGGTATCACATAGATTGTGTGGTTAGGTCTAAATATGGCCTCTTATCAGAAGAAATCATTCCGTGGCACCGCAATTTTACAATGTCTTCTTAACGCGAGACATTTCACTTAGTTCCAGCGATATCGTGTGTCAAAGGTTTTGTTAATTTGTTAAAATACGGCCGGGAGTATTCTTATGCAAGAATACGAGACATTTAGAGATACGTTACGTCAAAGGCGTAGTGATAAGAATGATGTGCGACCTGGACAAGAAGTAATATTTCCCTCTGTGTCATGAATTTAGGAATATTTTGAATTAAGATATTTAGAAACATATGTTATAAATCGAAAGATTTTGTTCTTTATTTCGATATTATATTTGGCGTGAATAACATATTGGAGATGGTTGTTCTGTACTATTAATTCTGTACCGCATCGTAAAATATCTGTACGTTTCTTTTTACTTTTATATACACTTTTTCTAGAGATGAATGTATTCAAAAACGGGTATTGCAAATTATAAAGCTATGGCACTTCCAATTACCCTTCTGGTATAAGTAGCATATCAGCCTAGCTACGTAATAACTGAGCCAATATATTTCGAGAACCAAGCGAGAAATAAAAAAAAAAAATTATTTACTTTCGATTTGTTTCGTCGAGTTCTATAAGAATCCAGCATCATATTGTGACGCGAAGGTAATGGTAGGACTACCAATTTCTAAATTATATACCCAAGGACACGCGCGCAATGCAGCGGGCAAATGCTAGTAAATTATACTTTCATAACTGTCCAAACGCAACACGTTATACCAATAGCTACACATGTACTGTTAACATTAGCATGTTGGCGATACGAACTCATAAGATTTTACCCATCCATAAAGCGTCCAACGCGCATATCATACAAGCAACACGTCATAGCGTGACGGTAGCGACACGTCATAGCATGTCAGTGACGGGAAGTTGCGAACCATAGATTTACCCCCGTTCAAAAATCACCTAACACGCCTTTAGAAGTTTTCTCTTCAAAAATAAATTTTTAAATACTTGTTGACTTCACCTCTGATGCTATATCATCCCATAGCTTAGATAAGATAAAATTATCGTGATGTTAAAAATTTTTAGTATCCCAGACTTTATGGAAGCAACATAACTAATATATTGATTTACATTCGTTTTTGTCAGCGAGTAACCATGAGCAAACCAGTTTTTACATGGAATAGCAAAGCGGCGAAATCAAAAAAGCTTGAACGCTGGGCTTTGTTCTACCATCACCTCCCAGCTTTGCTCCCCAGTATGAGATTCTCCGCAACAATCGATTTGTTTGTTTTCGCCGCTTCGCTTTTCGCCCAGCTCGCTGCTTTGCTCCATGCTCCAGTATGTTTCCAGGCTTACACACCAGCTTACTAATGTTATTTTCTGTTTTAACGGCAGGCTAACTGCGAACTGTATGTGTATGACAATGAATCTTCCCTACCACAAAAAGAGTATTGGTGTTATTTCCTGAGGAAACCACTCCGATTACCAAAGCATTATAAACAACAACTGAAATATAAGGCAAAGAAAAGTCACATGCGAAACAAAAATTCCGCTCAGAATTCTATAGGAGAAGGCCGTTAATTTATAGCAAAAATCAAGTTTAATTTTTGGCGAGTGCAAGAAATTCATTACTATTCAGGAATTTTAGCTCTCCAAATAAAACACGTAGACCCATTCTCTTGTGAATAACACAACGCGAAAGCATCCCCTGGCGATAGAGCGCCATTAGGCAAATGCATGAGCGTTGGACGAATGAATGTCGTCTAGTGGGAGATAGGACTGGGCTGTTACACCAGCAAAAGTGACCCATCAACAATTTAACGACACAAGAGTTCATCACGTGAAGCAACTTCATCACACTAACAGACATGCAAGGAATGAGCTCTATTGATTGGAAGCAAGCTAATTAGATTGTATCGTAACAGCCATGAAAACGACAAGAGAGTCCGGAGGGTAACAAATTATTTATTCCAGTGCGTGTAAAGAAAAATCGTAAAATTCCTCAAGCGCATAGTCTGAAACGTTGGTGTTTAGGGGCGACCATTCTAGGTAACAGAGTCCGTCTCAGATTTAAACATCCTCAGATTTCCATAAACAGGTAGACAGAGAATTTTCCAACTCCCTGTGGCCTACATTCGTAGTGTTTATAATTAATGGATGTGGACCGCGTTAAACTGAATTCTATAAGAAAACTGCCACCACGTGATCAAAAGTGTTAGATAAGTGCCTCGAAGGTACATTCAAAGATAAGTCACAGGTAGAAAACTCCGTGTTCGCTACCTTCGATAACATGTATAATGTCTGTCTAAACACGTTCCCTAATAATGTCAACGCAATCATACGAATTCATTAGTTCTACAATCGGTTCTTCAGGTGTAGGAGACCGCTATTAAATTAACCCCTGAAAAGTAACATAGAGAGGAAATGCGTAGGGTAAATATCACACCGAGCATTACTTCAAGAATTCGGGGCAAGACATCGTAACAAAACACCACCCTAACAGTCTTTTATTCCTTCAGGTTGTACAGGTTGTCTAAATCTTTGTCATTAAAGCCAGGGGGATAGAAACAAGAAGAAATTTGGCAACGGCCTCTTTGAGTAAATGTCCCGTAGTTTGCCTGGATTGATTTGGGAAAACCATATAAAACCGAAATCTTAATGGCCTGAGAAGGATTTGAACCGGCGTTCTTCCCAATGCCAGGCTAGAGCGTTACCGAGTTTGATCGTCACAGTCGAACGGCTGAGAACAGCCTTGGCTTGTATGACGTACTGACATCTGGCGCTGACAACTCACGGCCGACGTCGAAATGACAGCCCTCGACAATAGTCGAAGATTATCACTTTCATGGGCGGCCAGTTTACCGAGCGAGAGATGTGAAGCCACACGGCAGCGCTGTGGGCGGCGTACTATCACTCACAGCTGACAGCACACACCTGACTTTGATCTGGGTTTTCCATGAGTATTAACAGAGTAAACGATCTCATATACCCATATATCAGTCATTATCATTCACACACGTCAGCGACTGGACTGAATAACTGAATTATAATTTTAAAATCAACTGTCAATACATCAAAATTTACATTTTTAGTATTTCATAAACCAATGAAATATGACTGCAGACTGCTCCTGGTTATTAATATATCCGACTTCCCGATGCAATAATCAGTGGTCTTGGTTTAAATAATACTGTAACTCTTTATGTTTTCACAACGGGCAGTCGTCATCACACTAAAGATACTCATCTAACATTTTTAAGTGACAGGCCATCGTCTAAAAAATTGTGTTCTTTATATCTTTAAAAGTTAACTGATGAATAATCGATACTGGTCTTCATCGGTTTTTCTATTGGAACTGTTCCGGTTGTTGTAAGAGTGACTTAACAAGCGAAAAGGTAAGTGATTTCCACCGCAGAGATTGTGATTCCATCTCACGCCAGCAACAGATATTCCGTCTCCCCAGTAGTTAGTTCAGCCGTACATGTCACCCTCAGTAGGTCAAAGCCCTCAGCTCTCCAAACAAGACGAGTTTTGCAAATATTCGAGCCACTGAGATTACCTGTCGGTACGAATTATGCAAATTCCATGCTGTTCTCTCACAACATTTCATGCTAACCAGCTTTTGTGTTCAAAACTCGAAAAAAGAAAATTGAACACAGTTGACAGTCTGGAGTCGACTGCTCTATATGAAAGATACTCGTGTTATGAATTTTTCAGCTTTTATTCCCTCACTAAATATCTGTAAGCAAATTAAAATCAATATTTCGTCATATTAAATTTGAATTAGATAGTGTTATTAATGCTCAATAGATCTGGGAGGTTCAACGGGGCCGGGCATGAGTACAGGCCGTTCTGACTGCGGATTTTAGGCGGTTTTCCGCGGCCATGGATGCCAATGTCGGGACTATCCCCAATCTCTGCCTCATACACTACATATTTCATAAACGATGAAACAGTTGGCAGTGAATGGGGTACTGCAGATAGAAGTGAAAACTTGGAACTATGAATATCATACGCGCAACACGTAATAGTTATAGCCACAGATATAGTAAATATGTCCCTGTGATTGTAATGAACTGGTGACGGGGTTCCTCCACCCCCCCTCCCCCCCGCTGTCTTAGCGGCCTTAACCTAACCCGGTAGTCTTACCAGGCACAGAGCAGCTACGGTTTAACGTGGAACACGAACTGCGGAAGCGTTCTGGCATACTTCACATTACACAATAAGCTGTGCCAGAGGTAAATGTCGGGTTTAGGGTCTATGAAAATCCCCACCGAGACAGGGACTCGAATCAGGGACCTTTCGTTTCCCAGTCAGACACCTTAACCACTGAGCCACGAGACCGTTACACATTTACTGTTAACATCTGCATGACACTGACGAGAACTCATAAGATTATACCCATCCATTCATCGCTCAACGCGCCTAAACAAGTTTGCACTTAAAAAAAAAAAAAATCTAACTTAGTCCACAATAAAAAATAAAGGTTAGTCCAATCTTTTCGAAGGAGATGTACCAAGCAATGGTGTCAGAGGCAGGAAGACCAATTCCTTTCCTCAGGGGCCTACAATGTAACGTTGAATCAGATCCACGGAACCCCACGTACCGAAGGTCGCCGGTTCGAGTCCGGCCGAGGGCATGGGTGTTTAAGTGTTGTGTGTTAGTGTGCTTGTCGTGTCCGTCCTCTGGTGTGTCTACAATTACTTGAAAGATATATATACACGTTGAGAAACTGAAAAACACTGGATGAAAATAAACACATACTTGAGCTGGCTGTATGGCCTAAGGATGCCAAATGCCATTAAAAAAAAAAAAAAAAAAAAAAGAACCACGGAAGATCAGGGAGTAACTGAAATAATCAAATACAACTCCTAAAAATTTGAATCCGTGGCCGCAGAAAAAACTTTCGGAATTAAGGGCCTTAACCGCTTAGCTACCAAAAGTCTTTGCTCTATAATGTGTGCTAAGTACTATCAAAATAGGATTAAAAACTGTAAGTTTGTATGACAAACGTTGACAGAAATTAAGGAGAGGGTTTGGGTTTTTGTAAATAAAACGTAAACAGTATTTTCCCATATGTTTTAAAGTATACATATGCAAAGTTCCATCAAAATCGGATAAAAGCTGTGTGATCCAAAAAGCACCTCCAACGCGGATACCATGTGCGCAACACGTAATAACATGTAGGTAACGCGAATTCATAGATTTACCCCCAGCCTACAACCCACCTACAGAAGTTTTCACTTCAAAAATTAATAATCTAACTTAGTCCACAGTCCGAAGGTTGGTCGAATCTTTTCGAAGGAGATGTACAGTACCAAGCAATTGCGTCAGAGGCAGGAAAGCCAATTCCTTTCCTCAGGGTACTACAGATTAACGTCCTGGCGTAACTCATATAGTCAATGCATTTCCTAAAAAATCCTGCTCACCACGGAAATTGAACCCGCGACCGGAGAGAAAAACAAAGAAGCAAGCACCTTAACGGCTAAGCTACCAGACCGCCTTGTTTTGCAGTATACGTGTGCTAAGTACAATCAGAATCGTATAAAAACTGTGAGTTTCTATAAACAGCGTCGACAGAAATTAAGTGAGGGGGAAAACAGGAGAGGTTTAGCTTTTTTTAAATCAAAATTGAACAGAATTTTTATATTTATTTTAAAGTATACGTATGCAAGGTTCCATCAAAATCGGATGGCTGTTGTCACATTACAGTAGGCTTGCCCCTTTTAGTAATTAACTTATTTTAATTATTATATTTATTCTATGCCAAGTACCGAATGCTATGAGTATCGGTGACTTGCGAGACAAACAGTTGATGAGTCAGAGAGAGTGTCATCGTGCAGAGAACGACGTGTGTATCGTTCCTCTGGTTTTTTGTGAAAGTGATTGAAAGAATTGTTTTTACACTCTGAAGAACCTGCATCTTAGGATTATATAGTCACTTACAGTAATTTTACTTGTATATGCTTTATTCACTTTTTTCCATTGGTGGCCGGGTACATTTGTGCTGTTCAAAACTGTGAATAAATCTTCGGCTTGTGTTCTGCATACACGTGGATTTATTTGAAGAAACTTTTTGCTATATACGTATTGATTTGTACCCTAGCCAGACAATGGTGGCGACCAAGACTAATTTAATTAACGAAGTCTGATGGAACTTACCTTAGGTGGTCAAAACTAATTATAAAGGGGGACTAATTTGTGAGTCGGAAGGAACTGCTATTATCTATCCCGGCACACTATACAAGTTGTTCTCCGACACTGTCTAAGCGCATCACGTCATACTTATAGCTACAGATATATTTATAACATTATCATGTTGCCGATACGAACTTATAAGATTTTACCCATCCACGACGCGTCCAACGGGCGTATCATACGTGCAAACACGCCATAGCGTGACGGTGACGGCACGTCATAGCATGTCGGTGACGGAGGTTGTAAACTTATAGATTTACCCCCGTCCAAACGTCGCATAACTCTCCTATAGAAGTTTTCACTTCAAAAATCATTTACCCCACAGAGAACATAGTTCAACAGTTCACAGACAGATGGCGACACTCCACCTCCTCCATTAGTAGGGACCGAGAGTGGCGGTGTAACGGTTAGCGTTCTCGCCTCGCATTCGGGAGGACGGCGGTTCGAATCCCCGTCCGGGCATCCAGATTTGGGTTTTACATGGTTTCCCAAATCACTCCAGGCAAATGCCGGGATGCTTCCTTCAAAAGGCCATGGCCGAATTCCTTCCCATTCCTTGCCCCCATCCTTTCCCGTCTCTAAACACCTCGCTGTTGAGAGACGTAAAGCAGTTAAAAACAAAAACAAAAAATCTATTAGTAGGTAGTACGAGCTGGCAACAGATGTCAGATGGTGTCAGAAATGGCATGCGGCCATAAATTCAACCCTCAAAATTTGACCATGCCAACGATGAATAAAACTCAGCTAAGGCATCCGACACCAAAATGAAGAGATAATGTTGTGAAAAAGAAAAAGAAGATTAACTTGACTGGTATTCCTTTCATACTTTTCATTTCTTTTGGTGCCTAAGTTTTTCTACAACATGTTAAAGTTATTTCTGCTTCTGATGAGGCAAATATATTTCACGTCATTGCTTGACAGCTATATCAACTAAGTGATAACTGAACCTTGCAATGTACGATCTGGCCTGATTAGTGTTGTCACCATAGGAATAATTTCTCACAATTCTTTCCTTCGGGATATTTGCGATACATGTTTTACACGACTATAAAGCTTGTTTTAAAATTAAAGGGATTTGTCTCAGCAATGCAGCTTCTTTATAAAACCAAACTGGGTTAATCAATTTTCCCCTTGTGCCAAATAACACATTAATCACACGATCGATACCAACAACGGTTAGCGTTCTGACCTCTCATTCGGGAGGACGCCGGTTCGAATCCCCGTGCAGGCATCCATATTTGGGTTTTCCATGGTTTCCCAATTCACTCCAGGCAAATGCCGGGATGCTTCCTTTATAAAGCTATGGCCGAATTCCTTCCTATTCCTTGCCCCCCATCCTTACCCGTCTCTAAAGACCACGCTGTTAAGAGACGTTAAGCAGTTAAAAAAAAAAAAAAAAAACATACCCACAAATTTGGCAGAGCTTTAGTATTCAAATAGTATTTTAATATGTATTTTTTTTTGTATAGGTTCTTCCGGTGAACCTTCACTTTTGGCATCAGAACAATTTTTTCGAAGTGAGATTTCGAAACGCAGAATTTTAATGAGGTAGTCCGTTTCAACAGATTGCAGGGCGTTGCTGAAATTGCACATGGGCCAATTCATAAATCATTTCATTGCCGAAACTGCAATTTAGTGAGAACAATGAAGAACATTTATTGTAATCAATCTATTTCAATTTATCTCTCGCGTTCAACCCGCAACGACAAATTGAGATAAACTGCGCCGCTCTAGTCTATATCCAGGCTGAGCCGATGGATTAATTTCATATCGCTAAAAGAGCAGCGCTTAGTGAAATAAATGGCAAATATCGTAAGTGAACTTCCGAAAGACGTCAGCTCATAAATTGCTCACACAGCGGAATCAGTCCGAACACATTAAATGAAAAATTTTCTATGGTTTTAAACAATTTCCTTTATTGGTTCTTTGTACAGGATATTCCATTATTATTTATATCGCTGCAACTTAATGCAATTTCGCTGACGGTCATTAAACGGGGACCGAGCGTGGTGGTGTAACGGATAGCGTTCTGGCCTCGCATTCGGGAGGACGGCGGTTCGAATCCCCGTCCGGGCATCCAGATTTGGGTTTTCCATGGTTTCCCCAAATCACTCCAGGCGAATGCCGGGATGCTTCCTTCAAAAGGCTATGGCCGAATTCCTTCCCATTCCTTGCCCCCATCCTTTCCCGTCTCTAAAGACCACGTTGTTAAAAAGGGACGTTAAACTGTAACAAAAAAAAAAAAAAAAAAAAAAAAAATTAAACGGGACACACTCTAAGCCGTGTCAGTTTCGCAATTATTCTAACCTGGTAAGAATACTCCCAATTCTTGTATGTGCGTTTATTGCTGTTTGTAATATGCTGTAAAGGGCACTGGATGGAGCGGTTACTATGGAAAAAGAAACGACTGCATAGAAGTGTCTGATACGTCACTAAACAAAATACTAAACTTAATAATATGTGAACGATGCCGTTCGGTAGGCACAGTTATCAAGACTTGGACTCGATCCCTGGTTTGGACCTCCATATTTCGTTTTCAAATAGTTTCTTGAAATCAATCCATGCGAATGCCGAGATGGTTGTTTCAAGAATGTTATGACCGATTTCCTACGGTTTATCGTCCTCATTCCTCTTCTGAATCTAATTATTTCGTTATCATCTAATCATAAGGCTCAAATAAAAAAGTTAATTGTTCCAGCAAATCTTCTTCTCTTGAACAAAAAACGCAAGTAACCTGATGTATGAAGTACAGGGTCCGGCAATAAAACCTCCCACATTTCACGTAGCCGGCGTGCGGGTTGTAGTGAGGATACTGATGTGGAGTGTGTTATGTTTTAAAGAGGTGTACCTGCCATTTTCAGTGTGCGCCATGTCATGGCTTGGTGAGCATCGTGCGTTTGTTGTGGACGAATTTATTCGCAACAGTTGTTCTCAGATTTTCGGAGACGATTAGAACTTGATCGTGTCCCGGATAAAAAAACTATTCAACTGTGGGTGTCAAACTTTAGAAAGACAGGTTCAGCACTAAAAAAAAAAAAACCTACAGGCCGTCCTGGGACTGCAACAACGCCGGAAAATTTGGCGCGTGTGAGTGTGTCTATGCAACATTCACCAATCTTTGGGGACACTTAAAGCCTCTAGTGTACAAACATCGCCCCACAACACTGCAAGCATTTAAAGAGGCCATTACCCAAGAATTGGCAGCCATTCCAACAGAAATGAGGCGAAAATATATGGAGAACTTTCTGGATAGACTTTGTCAATGTGTCAACAATGGAGGGCAGATATAATTTTTAAAACCAAATAATTTTAAATGGCAAAGTATGCATTTTTCATAAATAAAAGTAAATATTCTCTATCATATTTAGTTTTTATGTGACAACACATTAAAATGAGGGAGGTTTTATTGCCGGACCCTGTATTTTGAGGAGGCCAAATTTCGGGGATAGGATGAAGAAGCTGATTCAAAGAAGTTGAGCAGGTGTTCTGGTTATCAGTGTGTACCAAAAGAATAAAATCGTACGTCGGCATGTTTTGAGGGACTTGAATTTCAAGGAAAAGTGGTAACAAAGCTGGAACCCTGCACCTGTGAGAAACCAAGGTATTCAAGACCCTACAACTGGATTTCCAGAATTCCGTCTGAAAAGAAATCACCCTAACAACAGGACACCTCAAATGCAACGCAAGTGAGGACTTCGCGGTTTTCTTGTCTGTGAGTGCGGAGTTTTTTCCAAGACTGTGGAGCACATCATTACGGAATCTCCCCTTAGGATGTACAATGGACCATCCCAACATATTATCAATTCTACATTTTTCTTCTTAGACTTACTGCAACTAATGGATATCGATTTGTGAATGCAACCAACTTTCATGTCCTCGTATCTTTATCATTTTCAGCCAGTTCAATCATTTTCTGATGTGACCTCTTAAGGTCATGATAAGTTGAGCAATTTCCTCCAGGTTGCACGATCTTGGTCGATCCTCTGCCAGTTGACTCCGACAATCCTGCGTATGCCCTTGTCCCATCGGTCTGGTGGTCTTCCTGTAGGTCTGGGGTGATCTCTTGGGCTCCATTCTAACACTGTTTTTGTCCACCTCTGGTCTTCTCAACGCGCAATATGGCCGGCCCATTACCACTTCAAAGATACTTTCATCTCTAAGATGTCTGTGACCATTGTAACTGACCTAATTTCAGTCGCTCTTTTCTTGTCTTTTCTCGTTAGGATAAGCAGTGTCTTTTCCATAGCTCTTTGGGCAGTCTTTAGTTTACTTTTTGTAAATTAATTTAGAGTCCAGGTCTCGCAGCCGTATGTCAGCACAGGAAACAAGCACTGGTCATATACTATTTGCTTTAGCTTTGTGGGCATATTAGATTTCAGAATAATAGAATGTCTCCCAAATGCTTGCCATACCAGCTTGATGCGACGGAAAATTTCAGGTCTTACATCGCATCTCATATTTACAAGCTGGACAAGATAAATATACTCGCTGACATTATCTAAAGATTCATTATCTCGTTGTACACTACCCTCTGTGGACCATTTGTTGGACATAATTTTTGTTTTTGAAAGATTCATTCTTAGGCCAACTGCTTTACACTCGGAGGCGAGGTTGGTAACCAAGGTTTGGAGTTCATCATGGTCATTAGCTACAAGCGCAATGTCATCAGCAAATCTCAAGTTGTTAAGTCTTCTGCCATTTATTCTGATTCCATTTTCTGTCCATTCTAACTTTGAAATTGCCATCTCCAAGGCAGCTGAAAATAATTTTGGAGAGATGGAATCACCTTGCTTAACACCTCTTTCGGTGCAGAACTCAGTGGTTGGTTCTCTAACATTGGCAAGGGCTGAGGAGGTGACATAGATGTTGTGGAGCACTCTAACATAAGCTGTATCCACGCCATGTTCAATTAAGGCTTGCAGGACAGCCTTGTGACTTACTGAATTAAACGCCTTTCCGAAATCTACAAAGGCTACTCAAACAGGTATCTGGTATTCGTTTGCACGGCTAATTAGTTCTCGCAGGGCAAGAATGTAATCGATTGTACTAAAGCTGCTGCGGAATCCTGCATGCTGAATGGTTTGGGCAGAATCAAGGGTTGAACTGATTCGGTTCATCAAGACCATTGTAAAAAGTTTGTACAGAACAGTCAACAAGCATACAGGTCGGTAGTTGTTGATGTTATGAATATATCCCTTTTTGTGAAGCAGAATGATTTTAGCTTTATTCCATGAAGAAGGGATGGATGCATTGTGTAAGCAGTAAGAGAAGACTTTAGCCAAGTGATTGATAGTTTATTCGCCAACTAGATTCAAAATACCAACGGAGAGACCGTCGTCACCAGCGGCCATTCCTTTTTTCATGTTATATATAGCATAACTGACTTCAGATGGAAGTATATCTGGCACTGTGGATACGTTGGAGGGAGCAGAGAATATCGGAGTTTCCTCTAAGCTGCTATATACGAGGCGTATTTTTTAAGTACCGTTTTGTCACACCGTGGCTGCAGCGCTACGGTCGACGTTCCGCGCATGCGCACTGGGTACCTGCATCTCTTTCCTACGCACTGACGCCATTACAGTCTAATTCTTCCTTGTTTACGTTGTTCACTGAGTGTTTAAGATGCCTCCTATAATCGTGAGTCCCGCCGACTGTGAAGTACGGGCTGTTATAAGATTTCTTTGTGCTAATAGGCCTAAAACCGATCGATATTCATCCTGAGAAAGTGGGTGAGAGCATTTAAAGATGGCCTCACAAATGTGCATGATGAACAACGGAGTGGGCGTCCTTCGGTCGTTAATGAAAGTTTGGTGCAGAAAGTGGACAATAAGCTGAGAGAAAACAGACGCTTTACGATTTCCTCCTTGTGTGATGACTTTACTAATGTTTCTCGTAGTGTTTTGTATGGCATTGTGACCGAGCACTTGAATTACCGAAAATTGTGCTCACGTTGGGTACCAAAAATGTTAACGGATGTGCACAAAACCAAACGTTTAGGCAGTGAATTGACTTTCCTTGAGCGGTACCACAACGATGGTGATGATTTCTTAAGCCAAATTGTTACGGGCGATGAGACATGGGTGGCCTACATCATACCTGAATCAAAGCAACAGTCCATGGAATGGCGGCATTCAGATTCACCCAAAAAAGTGAAGTTCAAGCAAACGATTTCTGCCCGGAAAATCATGTGCACAGTTTTTTGGGACAGAAAAGGAGTATTGCTTGTGGAATTTCTGCCTCGTAATGAGACAATCAATGCAGCAGTTTATTGTGAGACATTGAACAATCTGCGCCGTTCAATCCAGAACAAAAGACGTGGCAAGTTGAGCAAGGGCATCGTTTAGCTGCATGACAATGCCCGTCCACATGTGGCTAATCAGACCAAAGATCTCTCATCACATCTTTTCGATGGGAAACTCTAGATCATTCTGCGTACAGCCGTGATCTGGCGCCCAGTGACTACCATCTGTTCCTGCACTTGAAGAAACACCTGGGTGGTCAGCGTCTTGAAGACGATAACGAAGTCAAAACAGTTGTGATGCAGTGGTTAACAAGTCAGGCGGCAGACTTCTATGAGGAGGGTTTTCAAAAACTGGTACTACGTTAAGACAAGTACCTCAATATTGATGGGAATTATGTAGAAAAGTAGAGTAAGGTACAGGCTTTCATGTAAAAATAAAACTATTGAGATATATTTGCACATCTTTTTATAATTTCAAAACGGTACTTACTTATAAAACATGCCTCGTAGTTTGCTATAAAAAAAAACCCCTCTGATTATCACTATAGCTGTTTAGTCATACGTAAAATTAAAATAGATGGACAAATCGTAGGTCACACGTGTAGAAATATATGTACACTTATATATGAAATAAAATATGTCAAAATAAATAAAATTTAGACAGAAATAAAATTCAATTAATGTTACGTGGATCCGGAATGATGTAGGTCGGGGACACGACAGACTTAACCGGGAGGGAGGGGAAAAGGTAAATGGTAAATTATGGGATATGTCTGCGCAGAGAATACGTTATCGGATCCCACTGTCCTAACTCTGAATCAGTGGCATCATCAATCAATAATATTTCTTATAATGTTGACCGCAATATAGGAATTAAGTTCGTTGGTCGCAGGGGTGATGGCGTTGGGTGGTACCAGTATATCAATACTCTCGTTCTTCACTGCCTAATATGCTGGCGTGTAAATTGTAGGTTAAAATCGAGTACCGTTGGCCGGCAATACTATAAACAATGGATGTGGCCTGCGTTACGTCGATATAGTAACAACTCACGCAACTGAACTCCGCGTAACAAGGATACGTCTTTTCATCACATTCTGAAAAATTCAATACAGTATTATCCAGAATTTACTAAAAAAAATATCGTTTCTGTCGTCAGGTATAGCTATACTTGTTTATGGAACCGTATTAGTCGAATCACTGTAGTCATGCTGATCACGTATTGGAGAAGATAAGGGTACTAGTTATCGTGAGTGTCACAAACTCACAGGTCGATATTCAAGCACTATATGTAGTTGATTTTACTGCAGGAAAATCGCATCTCTAGTTATTTCGACAGAACGCTGTCACGATGCTGGACTATTTCAAACCTCATATAGTTAAGAAATACCCACTTAGTACTTGCGTAGCCCTAAAGTACTTTTTAAATGCTT
Source organism: Vandiemenella viatica (assembly GCA_031002005.1). Lineage (NCBI taxonomy): Eukaryota > Metazoa > Arthropoda > Insecta > Orthoptera > Morabidae > Vandiemenella > Vandiemenella viatica. The sequence goes on from CM061920.1 coordinate 193,313,052, forward strand.
TTCAAAATGTATTCTTCCGATATCATCAGGAGATAATAGTTGCTGATTTGTACTTCCTACCCAGCTGAGGAAGTAAGGCACCTAAAACGAGGTTAGCTAGTTCCAGTATGAAATAAATTGTAATTATCTTTAAAACATGGGCGACATTGAATGTTTTGTTACAGGAATAGTAATAAATCTATGAGCTGAAAACACGTGTTGCGAGGAAGTAGAACTTGCGTGCTAAAGTTAATTGCCGGAACAAGAAACTGAAATACCATGAAAATTGACACTAAAGGTCGTGGATAAAGTAGAAAATAAGTTAAAATGCGGTTAAAAAAAGAAGGAGATTTGTAAGGCCGTCAAGCGAAAATAAGCAATTTTTTAAACGTTTCCGCACCAAAACCGTTTTTAATTGATATGTTTTTACTTGTAGGAACATTACAAACACGAACTTTGAATCTGTAAAACAATATTCAGTGTATTTAGTCAGTACGAGCTGTATATAGAATTACTGACCAGGAACATGTGTTCCTGTAACCTTTTTGACGTTCGAGTCTGCCATTCGCGAGAACGTGGGTTCGATCTCTCATCTGGCAATCCATATTCCAGTCTTTATTCAATTTCTGAAGTTATTAAACGTGAATATCAGTATAATTCCTTTAAAACGTAAGGGTAAACAAGGGATAACTCTATAAGCTATAGGGAGAAAAAAAATCGATTTCAGTATGAAATTTATAGATAACAGTTTGCTCAGTTTAAACAAACAAATATCAATTTGCTATAGTGTTTTCACTTTCTGGTGTTTGACACTGTGTGGAGCAAACTGTCACACTGTAGCATTATTTACTTCTTCTTATTCTGCTTTTGGGTATGTCAGACTACAGTAAAATGGTGATTCGGAATTCAGGTTTGCTCACTGCGAGATCTTCAACATCGGTCTGCGGTTTTGTGTGAACGTTTTACAGCGAGTGAATTCAAGCGTCATACCACTTAATAGCTCGTTCCTTTCGAGGTACCTACTGTGAAATTTGTTGTATTTTTGATGGCAGCGGCTCACGCGACGTGTTAAATTAAGAGCCGGCTCCACACCTTGCGATCTACCTGCGAAGTGGTAGCGTGGCGTGACAGGGTACCATCCATCATACCACCGCGCCACAGTGGAAATTGTCATACTTCAAGTTATTCTACCCGCTGGTCTATTAGACCAGCGTAAATATAAACCCGACTATTTTGGGAGCTGAAGCGAAAATAACTGGGTGCAATGAATCCTTGCGCTCCCTATAGATCTTATCCCATAAGAAAGTAGCACTGTTATCAGATCAAGTACAAAATAATACATATACGACATATTCAACAGGTACGACGTATATTACATATTAACTGTTTAAAAGTCCGTGATGTGAAGGCTTGTGTAATGAAGTTTTATCTTCCAGAAAGTCATAAATACGGCAAAAAACTCAAACAAACTATTCTTCGAGGAAACTTAAAACTGTCGTGTGTGATAACTGTTTCTAGAACCTGTAAAGAGAAATTAATGCCCAAGATGGTAGCTCTGACTGAAAAAGCGATTTCTTTGAGTTATTCAGCAAAAAGCGTGTTATTTGTTTTAGAGGCATTGATCAAGCAGACGTATATCAAAGACCGTAAAAACATGTTTAAGTTTCATAAGAAAAAAAATTTGAAATGATAAACGAAAAACACGTAAGATTGTGTTAAGGATTTTGATGACTCGGTACGTGACGAGAAAAAATAGCACTTGAAAAGTAGAAAAAGGAAAGAACTGAAAAAAATTCTTCTTCAATGAGTTCGTACGATACTGTAAAGATGGCAACAGGGCTTCTTATAGGGGCGGTGGGGGAGGGGGGTTGTAATGGTGATTAATAATTGAATGTAAACTACTTGATTTGTTTTAAATATAATTTAAAACATTTATTCAACAAAATTATTATGCATGGTTTTTGTTATATTTGAATAAAAACTAAAATTTTATTTAAATCTGAAAATCATAGACAGGAAATAGATATGACCACTATCTGTAGTCCAGAATTATTCTTGGCGGAATAAATTCAGTTGAGTATCATAATCTTGTCTTGAACAGATAAAGCTCATAAATCAAATATCTTCGTCTGAAAATCACAGCCAGGTATTTAAATATATATATATGGCTATATATATGCATTCTCAAGCACCACTTCACCTTGCGCTTCAAGCATCCAAATATAGTATGGGTCCTACCTCATCATCAGACGTCGTAAGTTTTTCTCAGTATAAATTACTGGGGTTATTCTCATTGCCAAGATGTTTCAGTCTTCATCCTATATGTGTAATATTGTATAAAACCTTCTCAGGTCTCCCACAGGGATAGCACATCAATTTGATGCAATGTTTCGAAGCCAATCTGTGACTTCACATGTAATGCTATTCACTTCTATACAATCGCATGCAAGTGAGTGAAGTGACGTATTCAATACTCACAAATCACTGAAAACGCATTTTTTTAGTCTGTCTTGATTTTCTTGGACAAATTAACATTTCTTGAAAAGTTAGGTCAAGATATATTATTCATCAATAATTTTATGTCGGGTTCCTTAATCCAATCATTTAAACGGAATATTCATCAAAAAAGAATAATAATCAATTTATTAACAACTTACGTTCAAAATTAGAAGAAATTATAACGTTCGTCCTTGCCTTCATTCTCTTCTCACGGTCTACTGTATAATTTGTTGCGTGGACTCATCATATGCTGTTTTTCCGTCTCCCCACATGCGTGCGCCAAGCGTCGTCCAGTCGGGTTGCGAAATGGATGGCTGCACTTCAAGACACAGCACACAAACCGCGTTCCCTTGAACGAATCCCCGCAAGTACGCTTCTCAAAGAACCAGAACACGTATGCTAGTAGACTAGAGCAATTTTACACCAGTTCCTGCTTTCCCAAGCAGACAATCGTAAGAAACTTTTTTGTTCTAACTACCAGAATAGAAATCAATTTTTTCCGTGAGGTACGTTTTAAACAACGCTGACCAATTAAAGTATATCGGCCGCGTGCCGTGTTTCTCATGGTAAGCGTGACGATATTTTCGAACAAATAGAAAAATTTACTCTCTTTTTTCCCCTACAGTTTTTTTTTTTTTTTTTTTTTTTTTTTTTTTTTTTTTTTTTTTTTTTTTTTTTTTTTTTTTTTTTTTTTTTACGAGGCTTGTCCAAACTGTTTAGTTTGTTATTTTGATCTAAAATTTCATTTAAATTGGCAATCCTTGACGGTTTCGGAATTTATTCCGAACATATCTTACGAAAATTAAAATCATTTGTCATGACAGTATATATCTTCAAAGACACAATGCATCCAGCGAATTAAGGACAATTTGTTATTAATAACGCATTCTTTTAGAAGTAGAAGTGCGTGTACAACGCCTTCTAGAAGTTGAATATGATTTTTCGAACTGGTAGTCACGTATCAGTTACAATAATTCTTGAGAGAATAGGGCTGAGTTTCAGGTACTGCTAAATTCTTGTTACTATCGTGAAAGCTGTTTGTTTAGTCAAAGAATCGTATCACTCAGCTACTACGAAATTTCTGTGATATAACACCGGGTGCTGTTGAAGAAACGCAATGATTCGACTAGTGAAAAATGCAGACCTGGCTCTCAGATGCTCTATTTTTCCGTGCTACTCTCGGCGGTGTACACGGAGATGTATACACTAATATTATAAATGCGATAGTAACTCGGTCTCTCTGCCTTATTGTTACGTTTCCACGACTGAACATATCTTCATGAAAATATAAATACTTTTTTCGGAATAAATAACACTTTTTGTAATGAAATTTTGAAAACTAACCGAACTATGACAGACATACCGATAACGTGCGAACGTCTATGTAATATTATATCGGTCGTTCAGGCTTTGTTTCTGTTGCAGTCAGTTTGTGTTTATGTAACTTACAGCGTTCTGAATCGAATTGCAGCAAAAGTTATAAGTCCACGCGTGTGAAGTCGTGGGTAACAGCTACTATTCATATATAGCATATGTCGTTAAATATCAGTTCTTCCGGTTTCGTACTGTATCGGAAGGAATTAAAGAAGTCTGCTCTAATCATTTGTCAAACATTTAACTCAGAATGGAGGACAAGTAGCAGGTACTCACTCCTCTCGACCTTGGGCATGCTGAACTCCGGCTTGCGGTTCCTCCTGCAGCGGAATATAGCCGCGAGCAGGCCGGTGGTGGCGGCGGTGGGGCAGACGCCTCGCCGGGCGCTGCCCTTGGCCGCCGCCGACTGGATGGCGCTGCTGCTGCCGTCGCTGGCGTCAGAGTCGCTGTCCCCTTGGATGCTGCCACCCGCGCTGCCATCGCTCAGTGCTTTGGGCCGCACGCAGGTACACAGCCCGCGGGAACCTCCGCAGCCCATCATGGTGTAGCCGGTCTGCAAGCACCAGAAAAAACATGTTATAACCAACGAGCAGGAACACGACTCTCTGGGTTTCGTGGTATCTTAAGAGCTTTATCGAGCTCGATGAAGTTAATCACGGATACCATACCACTAAAAGCTTGGTGTTGCAAGCGACACCAGATTGGAGTAAATTAGTCTGTGCGATAATTCTGCATCAACGAACTAAATTTGTCTCTCTGGATAGCACCTGGAGGGTTGTTTCATAGTCAGTATCGCAGCTTGAGGATTGCCAGTACAGTTAATATCTCTCTTTATGAACAAGCTCACCAAAAAAAAGGAAATTATTACAGATTCTCATAATCATTTTTAACAATCTACCGACAATCTAAAACGACTTAAATTATCAAATACGGTTTTCATGTTTCGGAAAAATAAGTTCACCACACTCGCTTTACAGCATCACCAAGCTGAATTTCATGCTTATCAGTGCGTACAAATTGTGGCTGTTATAACGATATATTCTATAGATGACGGACACCAGTTTTCCTTACTAGCAAAGCATGCGATAATAGAATGGCGTAGTTAACGCACTTACATACAGAAACGCTATTAAAATTTTCGTCTTTAGTAAAGTATTTATAATCGCATAAATGGATCGTAAATAAATAATAATAACTAGACGACCCGTGTGAAAATTTCGCGAATAAAATGCGATGAATAGTGAGGTTGAATATAATGTCACCAAGTTCAGTCATTACTCTTCATACTCCTACTTCATTTATCGTTTTTGGTTAGAAATCCATGGAGATAAATGGCTCGAAACACAAAAAACGTATTTTAGAAATATTGACATTTTTGCGCTTTATGGGTCGAATTACGAAAAATTCCTTTCTTAGAATTTAATGTTACCACGGCGGAAACCTTAGTCTTTAATACGATATGTCATTTATCTATATCGATTAGATATCAAGGGAAATATAAGGCTTGTGACACAAAAATACGTTGTAGAACAATTTATACTTTTTCCCTTTAATAGTTGAATTCCAAACACTTCTTTCTTAAAATATTATGTCAGCAAAGCTGAGACATTATTCCTCACGAACGTACTTGATTTATTGATTTTGGATAGATATCAAGGGAGATAAGTGGCTCGAGACACAAAAAACGCATTTTAGAAAAATTGACTTTTTTGCCTTTTATGGGTCGAATTACGAAAAATTCCTTTCTTAAAATATAATGTTACCACGGCGGAGACCTTATTCTTTAATATGATACCTCATTTAACTATATCGGTTAGATATCAAGGGAGATAAATCGGTCGTGACACAAAAATCGGTTATAGAAAAATTTATACTTTTTTCCTTTAACGGTTGAATTCCAAAAACATTCTTTCTTAAATATGATTTCACAAAGCTGATACATTACTCCTTATATTACTACTTCATTTAGCGATATTGGTTTGATATCCAGGGAGATAAATGGCTCGAGATACAAAAAAACGCATTTTAGAAAGATTGACATTTTTGCCTTTTAAGGGTCGAATTACGAAAAATTCCTTTGTTAAAATATAATGTTACCACGGCGGAGACCTTATTCTTTAATATGATACCTCATTTATCTATATCGGTTAGATATTAAGGGAGATAAATCGCTCGTGACACAAAAATGCGTTACAGAAAAATTTATACTTTTTCCCTTTAAGGGTTAAATTTCAAACACATTCTTTCTTAAAATATGATGTCACAAAGCTGAGACATTACTCCTCATAATCCTACCTCATTTATCGATTTTGGTTAGATATCCAGGGAGATAAATGGCTCGAGATACAAAAAACGTATTTTAGAAAAAGTTATATTTTTGCCCTATAAGGGTCGAATTACGAAAAATTCCTTTCTTAAAATATAATGTTACCATGGCGGAGACCTTATTCTTTAATATGATACCTCATTTATCTATATCGGTTAGATATTAAGGGAGATAAATCGCTCGTGACACAAAAACGCATTGCAAAAATATTGATACTTTTGCCCTTTAAGGGTCGAATTCCGAAAACTTTCTGGCTTAATATATGACGTCACTAAAGCGGAGATCTTAATCTTTAAAACGATACTTCATAAAACGGTTTCAGATAGGTATCCAGGGAGATAACTGACCCGTAACACAGAAAACAGCATTTTAGAAAAATTTACATTTTTGCCCTTTAAGGGTCAAATTCCGAAAACTTTCTTGCTTAAAATACGATTTTACCAAAGTGGAGACCATAAGCTTTAAAATGACACCTCATTCATTGATTTCGGTTAAGTATGAAGGAAGATATAGGCTTGTGACAAAAAAATACCTTATAGAAATAATATATATCGCGTAGTAATTGATAAAATTGCGATGGAGTGCCCGTTCCAGTGGCAATGTCCCTACACCCCCTCCCTTTCTCCTTACAATCTACTTTTTTTCTCTACTAATTTTTACTTTAAATTCTTTCAGTATTTCCGGTAAGTTATTCATCACTTCTCTTGGCAGTTTATTCCAATCACTTACACTCGTTCCTGTAAAAGAAAATTTTCCCACACCCTTATGCCTGATATCAAGTGCCAGCTTGTGGTCATGGTCAACCTTACCCTTCCAAGCATCTCTCTTAATTTTCCCACCAATATCTTTACATGCTTCATCACCTGTATAGGCTTTGTACAATCCCATGTCTCTCTTCACCATCGTTCTATCCTCCAATTAATCCCACTCCATCCATATTGGTTACCGATTGTGTTCTGCGGCAATTTCCAAAGACAAACCTCGCAGCCCTCCTCTGCACCCCCTCCAACTCCTGTATTTGATACCCAAAATGTGGATCCCAAACTACACCACCATATTCCAGCAGTGGTCTGACCAAAGTTTTGTACCCCAGTTCCCTTACTTCTCTAGTGCATCCCCTCATCACTCTTTCCAACAGATGAATGATTTTGAACCCTTTCCCTACCACCTGTCCAATTTGCCCTGCCCAGTTAAGTTTGCTATCAAATGTAATGCCAAGGTATTTACATTTCGAGTCTTCAATAAGTAACTCCTTTTCCACTTTATAATCATAATCAACCTTTAGCTTTTTATCGGTGTGCCTAATAAGCTGGCTCTTCTTTGCAATTATATTCATCCCATGTTGACTCACCCAGCTAGTTATCCTATCTAGGACACCCTGCAACTGTTTACAGTCTTCTATTGTTTTGATCCTTTTATATAAAATTATGTCGAACTTCTGACAGTAAACCATTAACACAATCATTCTTTTTTTTGTCATCAGTGTTTTGACTGGTTTGATGCAATCCTCCATCCCTTCCTATCTTGTGCTAACCTCTTCATCTCTACACATCCCCTACAACCCACGTCCTAAATTATCTGCTTCATTTATTCTAATCACTATCTTCCTCTACAGTTCTTACCTTCGACTGTTCCCCCCACTAACAAATTAACCAACCCAGCATGTCTTAAAATATGACCTACCAGCCTGTCTCTTCTTTCCGCAAGCTTCTTCCACAAACTTCTTTTCTCACCCATCATTTCCAAAACTCGTTCATTTCTTACTTTGTCTTAGAATAACGAATAACAGTGGTCCCAATACACTACCCTGGGGGACTCCCATGTTCACTTCAACTTCTTCTAATATTGCATTTCCTATCCTAACTTTTTGCGTTTTACCTTTTAGGAATCCTCCACCCAGCAAATACCTTTTCATCAGCTCCAATAGTTTTTACCTTATTTAGCACCATTTTATGGCTCACTCTGTCAAAGGCCTTTGAAAGATCTTCTGCCACGCTATCAACTTGGCCTCTCCTGTCCATTTCATCAGAAATAATCTTGCATGTATCCTACTAACTGAGATTCACATGAATATCATTGTCCAAAGCCATGTTGCTGAGTTGAAAACCATTTACTTTCCTCACTGACACTTCTAATATGGTTGCTTATTAAACTCCCCATTAATTTACCTACCACTGATGTCAAACTGATTGGCCTATAGCAATGGTTCCCAAATAGTTTTTCCCAAATACCACTTCAAGAAAGAGCTGAACCTCGCGTACCCCCTTATAGCCACATTTGCCTCTGCGTTCATTCCAGTCTAGTGCTTCGCACAGCCACAGCATTACAGAAATGTAATTCACACACACACCGTTTGACTGTCTTAAAATATATTTTGGCGGTAGTAATTTCTGCGTAATTGTTTTTTTTAATTGTCTTATTGCATACCTTAGTCAAGAGAGAACCTCGCGTATCCCCGGGAGCAACCTCACGTACCCCTGGAGGTACGCGTACCACTAATAGGGAACCACTAGCCTATAGTTTTCAACCCTGTTTGACACCCCTCCTTTCTGGACCGGTACTACTCTCGCACTTTTCCAGTAATCTGGTAAAAAAAAAGTATCCAGACTCAAATTAAATGTTTCAAGGTAAGGTACAATGTTCCATCCCGCTATCTTTAAGACATCTGTAGTAATATTATCGACAGCTTTATGTTTTTTTTTTTTAGATTCCTTAGTTTCTTAATGATATCTTTATATTTAATTTCAAATTTTCTAATCTGCTCCCCTCCAACTGTGCGGATAGGCTCGTTTCCAGATATAATGGACTCACTGAACCAGTTACTCAATAACTCTGCCCTTTTTAAATCCTCAGTTACTTCTTCTCCATCCTTATCTATAATAGTCTCTCTTCCCCTCAGTTTCATGATATAGCTATAGAAATTTCTAGATGCATCAGTCAGAAGTCCTCCTGCACCAATAATAATCTTCATAAACTCATCCTTAGCCAGTTTCTTTGACATTATTAATTCCTTTGTTAGTCGTTTCATTACCTCCCTACTGCCTTGCTCTTTCTTAACTCTGTTATGTTCTCGTCTCACCAATCTCTTTAACCTCCTCACCTCCCTGTTTATAGTATGAAGGTTCTGTACTTCTCTTTATTCTCTGTTTTGGAATAAACATTTCTTCGCCCTTTGTTATCATTTCCTTGAATTCTTCCCACTTTGTCTCCACTGAACTTGTGCCATTTTTCCATTTAATAAAATTAACCCTGAAATATCTTTTCAGTTCCAATATTTGTGCCTTTTTATAATTGTATCTATTTCCCCCTTCAATTCTGGCCACTGGTTTACTGGATCTCCTTATATCCATTAGAACTGCATTATGATCACTTATTCCTTCGGTTACTTGACACCCAATTGGGTTATCATCCGACTTTATTAGTAAAATATCCAATATGTTTTGTCCATTCATTTTTTCGACCACCTGTGTATAACCTCCTTCCCTTACTAAAATATTTGCTAATCTCTGTTTCTTTGTGTTATTGATCTTATTTCGTACCAAGTCGACACCTAGTAGGTTCAAATCCCTACCAATGATGACCATTCTATGCTCACTTCTGAACTCTGAATATGAATTTAGTTTCTCCCCAAGAGCCTCATCTCTGTCTTTCATTTTTCAACTACGGTAAGTAGCCAACACTCTGACTTTTTCTTTTTTATTTTCCCAGAAGTCATGATCTCTAAACACCAGTGAATTGTAGTAGTCTTTGTTAACCAGTATGAATACCCCTCCCCCAGTTGCTCCTCTGTCTCTGCGGTACACTCTGTAACCATCGTGAAAAACCTCATTGTCTAGTACTCCTTCTTTTAACCAGGACTCTACCCCTATAATTATTTGATACATCAATGTTCATTAATGTGTTGAAATTGAATGTTGCAATCAATGTCTTGCAGTAGCTATGACAGCTTATAAGTACGTGTCTGTCACCATTGCGCAGGTTATAAGTATGTGTCTCAATGCAAGTATATGGACAATATTTTTGTTTTGCATATATCTTAAGCTTTCGCCAACATCGAGGTTATTAGAGTCGGGAAAGAACTAAGACCAACGTACGGGAAGAAATTTCTGTGAAGGAATCGCTCTGGAATTCGCCTGGAGTTATTTCGGGAAACCATAGAAAACCGAAATCTGAACGGCTGGGCGCGTTCTCCCTAATGAGTGAATCAACCACCACATTCGGTCCTTCAAATTCTGCGAGGCGCTTATGTGAAATAGTAATTAAGCTGGTAAAAATAGTAATTTAACAATGTAATTCACGTGTCCTTTAGAGTAGTGGAAATTTAGTATCACTGCTCAATTATCTATTTTTGTATTATGGCGAGGTTACGTTTATTTTATTTTATTTTTTATTTTTTGCTCATGACTTTACGCCTCGTCGACGTCGAGGTCATTAGATGCGGTAAAGGAGTGGGGGCTAGAAATGAGAATTAATTTGACCATGGCCTTTTGAAGGAAGCATCCCGGCGTTTGCCTGGATTGATTTTCGGAAACCACTGAAAACTCAAATCAGGATGCCCGGACGGAGATTCTTACCCGCGTCCTCTCGAATGCAAGGCCAGAAAGTAAGCTCGGTAGATTACGTTTAAAAGAAAGAACTGCTTATCATCGTTATTTAAAGAAAATCGTATTAACATCGAGCAGAAAAAATTAAAGATTCTCAGAAAGCAGTAGAAAATATATTTATAGAAATGATAACGAGGTTTTATCAAGTAAATCTTTCCCAACCTAACAGGGAAGATTTCAGTGTACAAGATTTGGAAGCAACAAATGGCTTGCTTTCTGCATGAAAATTGTTAAACTTTTACCCAAAAAATTCTGTTTTTCGTCTGTCCTCAATTCTACAGTTAACATACAATATTTGATGCGGTTTTTTAAGAGTAAGAAAACAATTAATACACTTATATCATAATAATAAAGATGGAACTAGACGTCATTCCGTTCTACCAGCGGATTGAAGTTCTGAATGACAGTTTTGTTTCACAAAGGAGTATAGTTACTCTCTGAACCAAGAGTGATTCCCGTATATAAATTGCCAAATTACTATTAATGTATCTTCAACTACGAAGTACACAGGCTTCTACAAAGTTCACAGTTCAGATTCTATTCTTCTTTGATGTTTTATGGACTTTACTGCCGAACGTTACAAGTTGTTTATCGATTATTTTTTATTAATAATTTGAGATGGCAGAGAGAAATAAAGATTCAACAAGACCAAAAGTAGCAGATTGTAGCAACAGGCAGCAAATTAATGTGATGTTGTATGAAGATTTTACAAACTAACGTGGTCAATCATGGAGAGACTCTTCTGCGGCTAACGTCCGGAAATACCCCCAAGTTTCTCAACTTGTACATCGATCATCGAAAAGGAAATTATTTGTCGGTAAAAACTGTTAGACTGTGTCGCTGGCTATTATGCTTCCATCTATTGAATCAAGCCCTTCGATGTGAAGTCCGGAGAAATGCCACTTCGTATCTGCCGCGGCCCTATTTTAGTAATAATGTTGTTATATTCAGTACAATATAATACAAAAAACTGTCATGACTGTTCCAGTAATGGGTGACAAATGCCTTCAAAAGCCTGCTCAAATCTACTCTTCCAGGCTTTCCTTTAAGCATCCAATTATTGCTGACGATCTATGTATTATGCCTTTCGTGAGGGCTAATTTGTAAATTTAATATTATTAATTATTTGTGATAGTCAATTCCAGTGTAAAAAATTTTCTGTGTTCCAAAACTGTCTGTTTAAGGTGAGTTGCTTATAGGTTCTCAATTTTTTTAATTTTTTTTTGCTTTTGGCTTAATACTCGTTGACGTCGAGGTTATTAGCGGCAGGAAAGGGCCGGAGCAAAGAACGGGAAGGAACCATGCCGGCATTCGCCTGGCGTGATTTGGGGAAAGCATGTAAAACCCAAATATGGATGGCCGGAGGGGGATTCGAAACCGAGGCCTCCCGAATGCGAGACCAGAACGTTACCGCTCACCCACTACGCTCGGCGCTTATAGGTATTCGTTTAATTGACTATGTTCAATTTGAAATTAAGATGAGGTAAGCGTTAATTATTGGAGGGAAAACTATTTCGATTAAGTTTTTAATTTGGGAAAAATATTGATTTTGAAGTAGATTGGAGAAAATTATGCGTCTTGTTTCTGCCAATAATGTCTTTTTCCGTTTAAATTTAAGGTTCCTTTAAAAAGTAGCTGTTTGGTACTCCATTTATTGACGTGAATACCGTTCGTGTTTTATATTCTACATAATAGGTCAATAAAAGAAAACTTGATTAAACACGCGTATGCTTTAGACTGGACTCTTATAGACGACCCTTACAACGAGTGGTCGACATACCTTTTCTCGCATTACTGTGGTTGGCTGTCTGAATACAATAGTGAGGTTACTTCTAGCGACAGTCGAATTCACAAGCTGAGTGACTTCGTCCTGTACGGGGATTACGCGGGCCGTTTTGTTTCCTCCTCTGTGTGGCCTGCCGGGTATTGCGTGACGACTGAGGAGTTGAACAACAGGTATATACATCAATACGGCTTCCATTTTCGGACACCGTAATGAATATTCTTGTTTGATCTGAGATATAGGCCTTTCGTGGACATCGATAACAGAACCCTACCCAACCACAGTTACATTTTGGTCCTACATATTACAATTTGTTCTTCCATCTAGATGTTTTAATAATAGGTAGGCAAAGGTCACGGGGTTCTTCCAGCTAACCACTGGTTCCCCACAAGGCTCTCAGAAGTAGGATTCCGCATTCCCAATTTGACCTTCGGCACCAGAGATGGATGTTTTGGGTCAACGCCACGGACTGGCCGTTCTTTACCTTCCTGAGGAGTTTCCTCCACGTTACTCATAGGATAGCAGGTTGAGTAGCCCTGGGGAGCCGTTGCGGAAAAATCTTAGGCTTCGTCGGGGATCAAACCATTGCAGGAGGGGATCGAACCCAGATTGTCGGAGTAGCAATCAGATGCTCTGCAGCCTGAGCAACACCGTGGCTCTATTTCAACAATAAAGTTGTTAGATACAGTACAATACAAAAAAATGTCGTGAAAGTTCTAGCAAAGGGTGACGAATGCCTTCCAAAGCCTAAAGTTATAAGAGACAAAGGAAGACCATGTAAAATGTGATCCTATAGATCGGAACAGGCCAGCCGTCCTGATCTATGAACATCAAGAAGATATAAATTGTTTAACATATTCTCCCCCTTAAAATCGTCAAAACCATTAATAAATTCAGAAACCTTGCAAAAATATATAGGAAAAAAATTAAAGTTAAAAAAAAAAAAAAAAAAAACACGTAAAGTCTTCCTGCAATTGGCCACGAGTTTAATCTTCTTTGGTGGCCAGAAGTATTTCATTCGTTATGAATGGACCTACCGGGCGTGGGGGGTGAGCAGTAATGCTCCGGCCTCTCATTGCGGAGGTCGCGGGTTCTAATCTACGTCCGGCCATCCAGATTTGGGTTTTCAATGGTTTCCAAAATCCTTCCAGGTGAATGCCGGGATGGTTCCTTTAAAAAACAAAAAAAGACCATGGTCGATTTCCTTCGCTTTCCTTATCCCTAATCATTTCCCGCCCTTAATGACCTTGACGTCGATGGCAACGACGCGTAAAGTTATAAATAAAAACAAAATTCATGGGCCTGTTTGCGCTTTTCTATCCACCGCCTTTGGAATGTTCGTCTCTGTTTGTCCCATCTGTCATTATCTTCTTCCGAAAACAAATCTCTAAGGAAAGCAACTTTGGGTTTTAATCCGAACAAATGTAATATCATCGGAATTTCTTTCCATGAACTCAGGTTTTTGTCTAAACCCAAACTGGTCTTCCAGTAATATTGTTAACTTTCCGTTATTTCGAATTTAATTCAGGTTACTAATTTTAGAAATATCACACTGCTGACTCGTTTTTTTCATATTTTCCTGCATATTTGTTTAGGGATTGAGGAGATTTTTTTGTACTAAAATTATCATTACTGTCACCTAATCATTTTATAATTCATTTTCTTAAAGAAATTTCAACAACTATAGACGAATATTATCCATGCATATTGCCATATTTGGATCTATAGCTTTCGATTCATTCTCTATAAATCGAAACTCTTATATTGAATCTGCCAAAATCTTTATCCATTTCCAACTTTTCGGTAATTTACTAAATCATCCTGTCGCCAATTAACGATGATTACCTTAATTGCTTCTCAAATTACTGTCAGTGGTCACCAGAGGGTTTTACCTTCCCCGTAAGGCTAAATATGTAAGGCTTCGAATGGATTAAATAGTTCCTTGAAATGAAAACACCGACGCATCACTTTTCACTTCATATTTATTTCTACATGAGCTCCATACTATTATTTCACGTGGATAAGTATCGAATTTCGTCCAAAGATACTAAAGCACAAATATTCAAGCCGTTAAACTAAAAAAAGACTGTTAAACTGCTTGACAACTCAAAAACAAATTATCTGACAACGACTGACACCTAACTCCGCTCGCCATCTCCGCGCGTTTAAATATGCGCTACACAAACATCCAGAACATCACAAAGACTGCCCGCAGATGTTTCTAAGGCTTTAACAATACGTTAACAATTAATCACATAAAAAAAAATCACTAGAAATCACCTTAAAATGAAAGTTAATACTGTTTACCCGTATTTACACACAAAATTATCAATATAAACCAGTCCAAACCGTTGAGAATTGTTCTCAAAACGTCGCTGGTCACTCACAAAATTTAATTAATGTTTCATAAATAATACTGTCCATGATCGTATTACTTAACATTTTAACAGTTTCTCTCCATAAAACAAAGTTCATTTACACGACGAATATACATAAATTCACAATTAATCACACGATAAATATACAAATCCACCTTTAATCAACTACCATTTTATTATACATAATTCGTAAATTAAAGTTTCATAGAAGGGCTGGATCTAAAGGCTGTTATAACAATCTCTGTAAATTTTGCACCATTACTCAGGTTTCCTATGTATTCCAACTTTTCTCTCTCTCTCTCTCTCTCAAGGAATATTTTATATTAGGATGTCTGATGTCTAATTTATTTTTGGATGATATTTTCACAAGTGTGCTGTAGGAGGTAAGATAATAACATAAATAACAGAACGATCTGCAACGAATCAAAACAAACAGTACAGAATATGTGCGCAGTTCAAAGACACATGGGCTTTCAATACCTGATTTCTGCAGCGGAATTGTGTCATAAAATTGCATCACCGTCCATTTTTCTGACGTCTGATGATGAATGGGATAGCCTTGGGTGACAGAAATTCTGCAATATAAAATATTGGTGTGCTATCTTCATCAGTCATCCGATACGAAACCAGAAGCGCGTACTCTTATTTCTCTCGGCATGGTAGTGTATTATCTATACGCCGCCAATCTTCATACTTCCTAAATCATTTCAACGCAGGCACACTACCAAATAAAAGTTTTTTTTTTAAATAGAAGCAATGTTTCTGAGATATTTCAATACTTGGTTAGACCCAAGCGAGCAAAACGTAGATAATTACGTAGATTATTGTTTTCAACTAGAAATAAATGAAAAGTCCGCTGAAGAATCTGCAGGCGCAAATTTCTGACCAAGGTCGGAATGACAAACTCTGATCACACTGTCTACAGGAGATTGCCATCGCCGGGGAGAAATAAATACGTCATTATTTTCCAAAGTACTTGCATACCTAAGTGGTCCGGACGCTGGTACCTATTGTACCGTTCATACTTCATCCTAAGTCGACAGATACACTACACTAACAGGAACTGCCTAGGGAAAAATTACCTAGTTTCACACCTACTGTTTTACGAAAAAAAACTTTAGCTTAGTTCCAATTACCTCTGCGTTTATAGTATTCATTCCAATTATTATTGAAAACTTCTTTTGCGACTAGGCCTAATTTAAGGAGCTTTACTGATGTCTGTGCCTCGTCTTTAATTGAGAAACGTTGTATGAAAATGCGGTTCCATACCCTGAATTTCCCCAATGATTTAGGAAATGTGTAGGGCTTTGAAAATGGCAACAGTTGTTCTAGTAATTACTGGAGCAATCATAACACAGTTTTCTTTGAGCAAGCAGATGACCAAATCAATGAGGAAATTTTTACCAAGGACAGAATTTGAAAAACCTCCAGAATATTTATTTACTCACTCAAGTGGGGACAGCGATTATCAAGTACGCCAAACAAACAGTGATCAGACAGATGATTAAGTTCTCCTTATGTTAAAGAAATAAATAACCTCAAAGTCCAATACAAGAGCACGATGACCAACAGCTATTTCGAAAATATGAGAACGAGTCTCCAGAACCAAGAGAAAGGTGATAGTAACCACGCATGCTTTAGAGGCGCCCTTAGCTTAAAAGACTTAAGTGAGTATAGATTCGCAGCCTCCACCAACGAAACAAAGTTGTAATATATATGAGGTTAAGCCGGTGATCCGTTCATAATACTTGCTTAAAAAACTCTTATAAATGCCGGCCGATTAAGTTAGTAATCTTTGGTAAACGTTTCCAATAGAAAATGAAAATAGTTTAAGTAAAGTTTTAGATAGGCTCAACCACATTGGAAATTCACCATATGCCGACGGGTAGCAGGCAGGAATTGGACGATCCCATCACAAATATCTGTCTGAACCTTAATACGCAACTTGTCAACTCAGGTGCGTATGAAAGTGGTGGCCTCGGCAGAAATGTAAATTTGTGTGGGAACGTTGTCGGTGATATTTTGTAACTTCCATCTGGCCGGCCTCGGTAGCGTGGGGGCTAGAGTGCTAGCTCCACGTGCCGAAGGTCGCCGGTTCGAATCCGGCCGCGGGCATGGATATTAAGTGTTGTGTGTCTCTGTGTGTGTCCTGTCCGTCCTGTCCGTCCTGTGGCGTCCGCACTTTGAAGACTATATAAACACTGGATTTAACTGACTCACTGGAAGCTTTAATATAACACATTGAGCTGGCTGTATGGCCTCAGCTGCCAAAAGCCATTAAAAAAAAAAAAAAAAAAAAAAAAAAAACTTCCATCTGAAGTGGACTAAACGGTGACTGTCTCACGTCATGGTGCATAATTAATATGCATGCACAAAAGATGTGGTAAGGATAAAATTTCGCAAATGGCTTTTAGATGAAACATGCTTACTTTCAATCCTCCTTCGGCACTAGTGGGAGTAAATACTTCAAGTTTACTCATGTTGGGAACTGGAGTAAAAGCTTCGAGTCATCGCACCCGAAGAAATTCGATTGTCAGTTTTGCTCACTGAAACTTGGAGTGGCGAAATAAGGTCGAACTGCCCGGTGATAAACAACTTGCATTGGCTTTAATATATATATATATATTTACCTTATGGCTTCACGCATTGTTGGCGCCGAAGTCATAATGGGCCGGAAAGAGACCGGGACAAGGAGCAGAAAGGAATTCAGCCATGACTTTTTAAAGGAACCATCCTGGAATTCGCTTGGAGTGATTTTGGGAAACCATGGAAAATCCAAATCTGGACGGTTGGACGATGATTCGAACCCACGTCCTCCTGAATGCGAGGCCTGAGAGTTACATCTCACCTACGCCGCTCGGTCTTGAGTTGTTAGTCAGCTACACTATACGTAGTGCAAACTCCCTGCGCAGTGTAGTACAGGCGTTACTTCAATTCCTATCTTGTGCCCAGTGTCCCGCACAATTTGTAGTTCAGCAAGTATAAGCTCCCAGATGTGCGAGCTCAACTGCTTGATCATCTGACAGTAAACGACAGCGCCAAAGGGCAAGAAGAATTAATGCTTGTAACTTGTGACTCAGCCGTTTCCGGACTTCGGATTTATATATATATATATATATCAAATTGATACAATTGTCCTTCTCAATTATCTCTGAAATCATATATTACTATCACATGAATACCCTGTACATTGGTAAGCAATTGCATTGTTGCCTTAAACAATACAAACATTGGCTTTATGGATGATATCCAAAATACGAATAAATCAGTATAAAAAAAGGTCCAGGCCTCTAGTTTTAACGTCAATACGTCTTAGTGGATGAGATAGATAAATCTGGGTCTTATATAAGCATATCTTTTTTGCTCCGTAGGAATATCTTTCCTCCGTCGGCAGCCACGTTGACCATGCTAAATTCACTGACCATGTTATCTGTGAGATGATTGTGAAGATTGAGCTTGACGAACTAACTGAGAGCTTTAGCGCTTCCAGCACGTGGTTCTGTCCATTACTCTAAAGCGAACACAGCTGGAAGATAATGACATAAACATTTTATATAAATTATGTGCTTGGTTGCAGGAGTGGCGTATTTTCTCGAACAACCGTTGACGGGTTGGCTGTGCCGTGGGCACTTCATTGCTATGCTGACACTCCTTAACTCACTCGGATGAGGTTTGAGGAATAATACTGTAGTGTTGTTGAGACACTTATTTCCAACCATATAAGACTTCTGTTTTCCGGTGTGTGTATAAGCTTATATGGGGCAACATATTATTGATGTAAGCTTATTTTCGAAGGCACATAATTTATTAAAACATTACTGTTTTATATTTATTAATCTTGACAAGTCGGTTGAGACCATTTCACGAGTCAGACGTTCTACCAAGTTACATATGGAAAAAACAAATTATATTGACAATGCGCCTGCTTTCCCAATCAGCAAAGTGACACGGTAAGAACCTGGAGTATTCTTTGATGGATTGGCTAACCAGAGGCGTTATTGGCTTTTGGATGTATACAACAGATTCGAAAAAGCGATGCTGTACTGTATTCCTCAGTTTTTTCGCCGTCCCATTTTCTAAACAGCACCACAGAAAGAAAGAAAATGTAAAGACATATGAACTTAAAAAAAAAAAATCAGTCTTAGCGGAAACTAACTAAAGTAATTGGAATACTTAAATAGTTGATCCAATTTTCCTTATGGCTCTACACCTCATCGATGTGGAGGTAATTATAGGTGGAAAAGATTGGGGGTACAGAAATGGGAAGAAATTTGTCCATTGCGTTTTCAGAGGAATAATCCCGGCACTCGCCTAGAGTATCTGGGGAAACCGTGGAGAATCCAAATCTGAATTGCCGGACGGGGATTCGAACCTGTTGAACGCGGGGCCAGAGCATTACCGCTCTCCTACCTAACTCGGTTTAGCTGAGCCACAGTTTTCTCTGTTTAAGAGATCATTGCGATGATTTAAAATGATTCTTTTATAGTTAATGATCATGAATTGTTTATAAAGTTTAAATGTTAATAATAAATTGTCAGGCAGATTTTCGCTTAAACTTATACTGAACCATCAACAAGTGCTAAATCAATTAATATTATACAATTATATTTGCCAACAAAAGTTATTTGTTGTTGTTATCTGGTGTTTTCAAAAAATGTAATTTGTCAATTAACAAGCATTACAGCCAAATCCGGATGTTTAAATTCATATTATGCCCATTTTATGTATCATTCATTCAAAGCGTTACTTGTAAAGTGTATGACACAAGTAGCACAAACATTTAAATCTCGTATATCCTAGGCCGGACTCAGGACATGAAGTTAGGATTCAAGCCCCCACTCCAACGGAGCTGGAGGAATTAACGCTGAATTCGTTCTTACTATCGATGCATACTATATTTTGATAGTGTTTGTACAGTACGCTTGCCACATTTATTATAATAACCGCCTTAAAACATACTATTCAATTTGTTTGCATTCTGAATTCATATGAATATATGTTGCAAATAGAATTAAATAGTTCAAACTGTTTTTAAAAAAGATAATTGCTCTGCTCCTTCTCCTCAGATCTTAATCCCTAATTCCCTTCACAGTACTCCGTTCGAGACAGCAGCAAATGTTCGTATCGATCCCTCTATTATTGGAAATTTATCACGAAAGCCTCCGTGGAAACGGGATACGACCGAGCCCGTCAAGTTATGTGAAAGTTATTCTCGTGGCTCAAACCGGTCTCCCTTGAACTGTATTTTCAACTTGTAGAACAGTGAAAAAATAGCAAGAATCGATGTTTTTATCTGAAGATAAAAGTCACTTTAACCAGACTCGTTTACTTTGTTCATAGCCAACAGTTCTTCGTGCACAGAATGAACATTTGTAAAGCTTCAGTTCTCATAGAATCAGATTTTATGTACGTTAGCTAAACTAATTCACCGCCTGCTACCAAGGAAATGACGTTCTGTACGCATGAGCAAAGAAAATGACCCACCTCGTAAGAGAACTTTACTTGTGCTTCATTTGTTACCATTGAAGAAATAGTCACGTACAAAACTTACAAAATACATGTGAAACGTATAATAATAATATAAATGCGAAAGTAACTCTGTCTCTTTACCTTTTCAAGACTAAGCGGCTAATCTTAACGCGATATGACAAAAAAATACTGTCTATCATGAAGAAGGACAAAGTACCTTTTTTCAGACTTAATAAAAAAAATTCCATAAAATTTCTAAAATTATCCGAAGGGTGACCGACATACCATTAGCGTGTGTACGTCTCTGCAATGTTTGATCGGTCGCTCAGCCTTTGTTTCGCAGTCAGTTTGTGTATGATCTGTTTATAAATTTCGTGTACAGACACAACTAATTGTATTATATAGATATGGATTTATGTTGCACCAAACTATTATTTTGTGTTTATACGTATCTAACTCAGCGGTTTCCAACACCCAAAGACTCCATATCTCAACAATGGACAGCACAGCCAAAAACGAATAAAAAACGGTATTAACACGAGATGTCTCCAGAAAGTGACATAATTTCAAACGAAAAACAAAAGTCTGTAGGATGAACTGTGGTAGGTAGTCTCTCACAGTGTTACCCCGCGTCCCTTAGTTTGTTGTTACTTTTAAACATGTTGCAAACTGGCTGTCTACATGACTCAGGTTCAATCGTAGAATCGTAAGGTGATGGCTTCTCCGTCATTTTATCACGATTCCGTTCTTTTTGGGGCAACTTTTACGTAACTTACATCTTTCTACATCCAATTCTAGAAATAAAATTCTAAGAACGTGTAGGAAGTCTCGGATAACAGCTAGCTACACATATCATTTTATCGTGTATACCAAACCACCTAAACTGAGGTTTAATGCACAGTTTTCAGTGCTGCATTTGCACGTGATAGAAATTCGTACCTCTAACTTTATTCTAATTTTTTTTTTTTTTTTTTTTTTTTTTTTTTTTTTTTTTTTTTTTGTTCTGTGATCCCTACTATCAGTTCGTCTTCGCCATAAGAGACACGAAGTTGAACAAGTTGAACGAAGTTCACCAGCACAACCCCTCACTGCACACAAAGGGAAGCTGAGCGCTGTGGGTGTTGCTCCCAAACCGCCCGAAGCTCTTTCGGAAGCCAAACAAGTGTTTGCTGCAACGTGAAGGCTTGGTTTTCTGTTTGCAGGGCTCTCTGGGACGTGCCGACAGGTTCGCAAGAAACGCCAGTCTCTAAAGGAGACGACGTCGAACAGAAGTGCTCGCTAGGTCGAAGCCACGCCCGCGTCAAGGGAGGGGATACCGCTGTGATCTTGCAAACAACAGCGTGTTGGAGGTTCAAACACTGGTCGGAATGGAAACAACGACCGCGGCTTCTTTCATAGCTGTGGATACCGTTTTCTCGATGCTTACAAAAGTTTGAGGACTCTGCGTGTAGTACTACATTCATTCGAGTGGTCTGGTGCTTCAATAAATAAGGCATCTGACCGGAGATTGAAAGGCCACCGGTTCGAATCCCGGTTTCAATTGCGATTTTGAATTGCCCTTGACCCTACCTTCGCCTCTCGGACAGCTAGCTGTGTGACGTGAAATACGTCAGAACGCTTCTATGTTCGGAACTGTACGTCTCCAGTATGCGGCAGGATTATCGGATGTGGTTAGTTAGCCACGACAGAGGCGCAAACACAGCAAATCGAAACTCTATTAAAACGGTGGCCGATCTATCCTTCGGGGTCTCCCGGGCAATATTGTCATACGCAATATTATTGTTATTATAGTACATTAATTCACGAAGAAACCATGCTTCAATCGTCAATAAAAAAATTAAAAAAAAAATCCTAAATAGTTCTACGCACCGTTACCTCGACATTTCTTTCTTTCTTTTTTCTTTTTTTTTTTTTTTTTTTTTTTTTTTTTTTTTTTTTTTTTTTTTTTTTGGGGGGGGGGGAATGTACTGATTCCAGACAACTTGATTGCAATAAGAAAAGAGTCTAGAGGTAAACGTTTACAACATTTGATGTTTTCTTCAGGAAACAGAACTTTATATAATTTCTTAACGCTAGTCATATTATGTAAGTAGGAAATAACTATAGTTCCTATTATATAAACACGAGTAGCCGCTGCTACCTTGATCGATGCTCTATTCTTTGTGAAACTGATGAAATTTTTGGGAAAAGTGAAACCTGAATAAAACAGTATTGCTAATTGCATGAAATTTAAATTAAATAAAGATTGTTATATGGTTTGTAAATTATTAAAATTATACGCTAATTGTGCGTCTGGACGAAGACACACTGAAGGTTAATGATTTACTGGTCGTAAGGAGCGTACCGTTTTGCGGTCGCACAAGTAATAAAAAGCAGTATCGGTGGTTTGTGTGTTCATGGTTACGATATATAACAATTCTTACTGCTCCTATGAGAAAACGTCTTTAGTTTCTTATTTTGTTCTTGTGCTGAAAACTTGGTCAGTCATGTTTAACTTCTGGTGGTGCAAAATTCTTTATACCAGAATGTTTCTTCTGCGGAGTTGCAGTTTTTACAAGAGGTAGTTTATGCTTCTCAATGACAGTAATTTTATTCTTAGAAAATTATGTTGTCATCATTCTATAAAACAAGGAAAGAGATACTTAAATCAAAAAACAATAGTATACAGTTAAACCAATAAAAATGTATATAGTATAAATATAGTATACTATAAATAGCAACATAAATTACGAAACTAACAAATTGAGTGACCACATTTACAGAATGAGTCTTGCGCGATTCCTGAAGCTGGAACATGTCAGCAGGCCTAATCCTAATATGGGAAGAAGAATAAAATATCGACTACTATATCCGATCAACGAATACTACAAGAAAGCAGACCGAAGGTTTTGCAGAATGTAATTGAGAATAAGTTTTAATGACAGCGACCTACAAAATATATATCAAATTTATGAACGAAGCGCAAGAGCAGTGTCTAAATTCATTTTATTAGACGGACATTGATATATCGGATCAGACCTTTCATGCTTAGGAGACGGTTTAAAGTTAAGCCAACCACAGAAAAACACAGGGAATTTCAGGTGGATAATCTTCTTACGTGCGCTAAGACATTTACATTTTATGCTTATAGAAAATATTTTTCCTTCCTCAGTATGACCATCCTAAACAATTTTCCTAACATTGTTCTTAACAAACTGACTCTTTCTGGAATTTATCTTCATCTCTCATTAACCTACTCAATTAGATAAGAATGGTGTAACAAAACATAACATTCATAAATACCAACAAAATTAAGTAACCGAAATTTTACAAAACTGTTGTAAACTCAAGACTTTTAAAAATTGAAGGATATAAGTTTCGAAAGAAAGAAAGTCAAACAAGAGATATTGGCGGCAGAGAGGAGAGATTTAAGATCAAAAGATGTGCAAGACTAAAGGAAAAAATAAATGAGAAATTCCTCCCGGAGCTAACCGTCTACTTAATCAATAACGAGGTAGTTAGCTACAGAGATAAATGAAACAACCTCTTGATGCGACGGAATACCCCAGAGATTTCAACCTACTGAGAAAGTAGAAATGAGATGTACGAGCAGGGAGGCCAGGGTCGCGGGTCGATGTACTGTATCAGTCTAAACGTAGAACAAAGATGACGAGGACAGCAATGCAACATATTTGTTCACCGAATTACATGTTCATTCTATTTAACGCGCTTATAGCTTCCCCGTCCATAAACCGAAGGCGCGCATTTCTTTAAGTTATTATTAAATTCTAGATATTATGAATCAGATATTATACTATTATTTTAAGAAAATCTATAAAGGTAGTTAAATTGTTTATGCATTGTTTATATTTCTTCACATAGTAGATGTGATATCTCATTGATTACGTCGTTTCATTGATAATGATGGCCCCAGGATCGAATCCTGCAGTTTCCAAGAAATTCACGAACAGTGCTTCGTTCGTATGAGATGCCAGGATTCTGTATGTCCAGTCACGATAGCGTTGGAATGGGGCACAAATCGGAACACTGTCACCGGGTCGTAAGCTTGATTTTTACCGGTTCTCTAAGCTATCAAGTCAGGATTCTGTACCACCGGATGGCGCATGCACGTCTCTGTCAGCCGGCTCCGTCAACAATTTAAATCTCAAATAGATTGATATGTGGTACCATGAAGATTTTTGTAGTGCATGTTCTGCTCTACAATTCTTCCTCACAATGCAGTAGGAAAAGGGTATAAAATCTTTTATTTACTGGAGAGGATGATGAGAGGTTGTACCAGAAAAGGAGGAAATTGCTTGACAAATATTTGGTCAGACCATTGATTTAATAAGGCGGTGTATTTTTGGAGACACATTTTGGGTATCTAATATAAGATCTGAACGACAGTGGGTAGATATGATTGTAGAAAATACCGCAGGATCCAGTCAGTAATTGATATGGTGAAGGAGCTGGATTGGTAGTCATTAGAAGACAGGAGGAGGGAAAAGAGAGTTCTGGGAGTGTACAAGGCTGAAGGCGTGTGTTGGTGATGGGGCTTGGTAAGATGTTGGTAGAAGAACTAGGAGAGAAGCAAGGAAAGGAAAACATTTTATCATTCTCACAAGATGGCCTAAGGGAGTAGGAGATTTTATTTTGTGGGCAGGGGTGTTAGGGACTGGAATAAATTAACAAGCAAAGCAATCAGTAATTTATCAAAACGACTGAAGGAAGTTAAAATTAAAATTCGTAAATACCAAAATTAGACGGGTAGAGGAATTTAACACTTAAAGTAAATAAAAATAACAGTAAAACATAATAAGAAGAAAGGATTAATATTAATATTAAGAAAATCGCCACTAGAGCATGCGCTCTACCGCAATTAAATTCACTTAAATTCGGTTCAAATAAATTGTCATATTTTTATGATAAGTACAGAAATCTCACTGATACCAAACTTTTGACTTAATTCGCTAAATTCATTACTTCTCCGCTCCCTTAAATAAGCACAAACCATCCACGAATCGGCTATATATAACAGTGAAAACAGAACCAAATTTCGTCTTTCGGTTCTCGAGATAATCGGGTAGATCCAATATTATTTCCTGTCGCCACGATTATTACGCTGCCCATTCAAGTGGTCGCCACTACAAGCCTTCTCACTTCAAAACATCTTCGAAAGCGTTTCTTAGCCTGCGGTCGGCAAAGATGATGCAGATGGTCCGCAGGCAGAATATTATAAGTTTAGATGTCTTACTCGTAATGTATGAGACTATAAGCGAGTATGAGCTATAAGCACAACTTTTTAAAAGTCATGAATATTTCACGATCAGGAAAAAATATGGCATTTCCAGGACATAAGGACAGGACATCATTGTTCCTAAAATAGCTTGCTATTTAACTACGTTTTCAGTTAGCAGCAAAGATAGCGCTGTTTGTTTACGAATTAAATAAATTACCGTCTTCTGAGGGCCTTGCGGTAGGTGTGCGGGACCATGAAACGTTGTAGGGTTGGTAACATAAGAGGTAAAAAACAATATAAATGTCAAATCTTGTTTCTTTAATTTTATTTTGTGCAAGTAGGTCGGTGGTATAATGCAGCATCCACCCTACAGTAGTCTTATTATTGATTTGGTTATTAGATATTAAGAGTCTAGTCAATAAGTAATTAATTTTAAGTAGTTCACTTCCAATTTCATAACTGTGAATACGAATTCAAAATATGCTTTTATATTTACTATGTTATAACCATGGGCGCCGGCAAGATAACCTTAAGGGAGGTGAATCTGTATCTTTTTTATATAACACTTATTACATATTAAATAAGCATGCTAAATTTATTGACAAGGTGTTGAATAATTTTAGACAACAACCTAGGTGCCTTACAGTGAATTTAACAATAATATTTTTGTTTTTCTCTGTATTTTCTTTCATAGCAGGGGGGGGGGGGGTTGCAAGTGCAGCCCCTTGCACCACCCTCCCGGCGCTCATGGTTATAACGGAAAGATACAATAATTCCCAGAGATTAATGATGGACACACTGATATAGAATTAAACTCAAGTTATTATTTTTGTCAATGTACTGGTCCTCAGATTGATAAAGATTGAGAAACGCTGATCTAGGATAATTAGACTTTTCCCCTCTTACTTTAAACGTAAGTAGAAATAGTTGCATATCCTGTTTCGCAAAGTTACATGTATGAATACATCTTAACTGCTATATTAAAATGTAAGTTAGCTAGTGTGATGGGTGAGAGATAACCCTCTGGTCTCTCATTCGGGGGTACGTTGATTCGAATCCCTGTTCGGCCATCCAGATTTGGGCTTTTTCCAAATCACTTCAGGCCAATTTCGAGATGGTTCCTTCGAAAGGCAAAACGTGAGTCGGAAGAATACAAAAAAATTTGGCAATTAAATACCTGACTTTTGCTGTGAGGTACTTTAAGGTATTCGCAAACAGAGTATCTCATAAAAACTTTCGTGATTAACTGCAACTGCAATAAAAAATATGAGAATTTAATCGATTTTCACAATCACCGCATTAGTAATTATTTTATCCTGTTTTCAGACATTCTCTGATAATCTGCCATAATGCCCTGACAACTCTGAAAATTCAATTTATATTAACGTACACTGAGTTCCACGAAAGCCATTTATTTTTGCCGCGCACAGGTGCTGACGTTAGACGATCGGTGAGAATTATCAATATGAAATTTGCAGCAGCTACCGTTTAACCCTACTAGTGTGGTTTTCCGTAACGGCTAATGCAGAACTAGTCCCTTAATCTCATCCGCCACCGGCTCATCTCCTCCGCTCTCCGCTTAGCTTACCCAGGTCGTAGCTGTCTCCCTTGGGGCATGCTGCTGCGCTGAATCAATTATGTCTGCCGGCTTATAGGCCCCCACGTCCCTGTTACCAGGGGTCCCTGTTACCAGGGTTCCCTGTTACTAGAGGTCCCTGGGGCGCAGCCGACGCCACTTTGTCCACCCAGGGCGCAACGAAGCTTAGGATGGCATTTTCTATCGTGGTATACTCCATCACTCTATTGCACAGTTTCCGTACTTCATGTTACTTGACCTTCGTTTTTTAAATATATATATAAACATGGCACCTTCCCTCTTTATTTCATAAAATACGCAAAACACATATTATGAGATAAGTGGCAGTAAATTGTTTAGTAAATATAATTATACTCGTAGGTTACTAGCGTAAGTCAGCGACTGTTTTCTGCGTATCTTCACGGGTCGAGAATAGTTCCAGTTTTTTGGGTCAAAGATTCTGACAGGTTGACTGATTTGACCAAAAACAAACTTGACCTGTAAATCACCCTTAAGGTGAGTAAAATCTCTTGAGTTTGAATAACTCAGAAGAATTAATCGACCTATAAAACACGTACAGAGACGATCGTGCTATCGTTTAGTTGTTTCAAAAGTTATTGTTGGTGGACTCGAACTTGCTGAAATAGACATTTGTATTTAAACCTAAAAATTCACTCTGAAAAATTTAAAGAATTTCTATTTAAAAGGAGTGCACAATTGTTTCGAAAGCATCACGTTGTTTTTTGTTTTTTTTTTTAATTGAGTCGGGACAAATATTTATAATGTAATACCTTTGTCATAGTTTCTGTAACAGCCAGAGAACTTAATACTAATTCCAGATTACTAAACAATTGAGCAACTCCGAAGAAATGAATTGCCAGAATACTCGATTCGGTAACATATTTCGTTTGATGTCCACTTTAAATAACCTAATAACTCACGTACAGCGACCGTAAATAAAGACCATCAACGAAAGTGGTGAGTAAAATACGCAAAAAAGCAGATAAACCGTAATGTAATAAACTTTGGTCAAGCGACAACATTAGCGAAAGTCGTAATTAAATTGAAATTTAGCCTATGCCGGAATTACGACTGGGTTTCGTGATTACAGCAGAGGCATAAGTAATTTGAGGATTTAAAGGTTTTTTTATGTTTCTTTCAATAGCGACTTGTTACTGAAAAACAGTTAAACGTTTTTTTGGCACTAAAGCTTATCAATTTTTTTAACTATGAAATACTACTAAAAGCAAACTTTGTGATGTATTACGGCAGTTAATTTCTTAACGGATGCTTAGCTATAAAATTGCGGATATAACCTGGAATTTCTTCTGAAGATATCTCTGGCCGCTATTAATTAGCGAGAGAAGGCTGACGCGCAACGTCACCGTTGTCCAGCCAATAGCTATCGAAGTGAGTGAGTGAGTGAGCTTAGGAAATTATATACCAGATAAAGTTGATTGTTATGTTATAAAAATTTATTTTTATATATATCAGTACGTTATTTATCTATATACGTTACGATGTAAGGGACAAAAAGAAGAAAAACAGACACTGGGTCAGTGAGGAACTTAAAGAGGCAATGGAGAGGAGAAAACATGCCAAGAAAAAGTGGTTAAGAGACAGAAACAAAGGAGAAGCAGTCGAGGAATATGAAAACGTGAGTAGAGAAACAAAGAGGATAATTAGAAGATAAAAATGGAAGTACATTTAATCCCAAATAGAACAGGCAGAAAAGGACGTTACCAAAATAGTAACAGAATTCTACCATACGAGAAGATATTTCAGGAAAGGATATGCAGCAAGGGTTGTGGAAGTCTCATCACAAATAAAAAAATGACTTTCAGAGGCCAAGTATTACTGCCATTAGCTGAAATAACAAGAGAAAACTGCGCTTCGAAGCAAGTGCATGAATATTAGGACTCTGCTTGTTTCAAATGGGACAAAGCGAATGGTCGTGCAGCCTTTTGTTCCATTGCTACAATCCGCTCTTTCACATGCACTTTCTTAAAGCACTGAATTTGCTCCCTCTAATGTGATGATTTTAGAGCCTCAAAATAGTTTCAGAACGGAAGGACAGGAGGGTGGTAGATCTGTTCAAATGAAGAAGCTAGTAAATATGTTAGACATTTTTTGTGAAGGAATCTTTAAGAAACTGGAAAGTTGGTACAAAAATGACAACTGTCCAAGTAATTTACTCGTTTAAATGAAATGTAAGTTTTAATTAAAATTAAATCGACCTTTTGTTTAATATTTTAGGAAATTCGATTGCATTGTATCATTCGAACATGAGTAGCTGGTAGAAATTGTTATCTGATGGAATGGTGTATATTCTTATTACTGACTCAGTTCAATTGCTCTGAGTAAAAAAATTTAACCGAAAACTCACTAACATAAATCGAAAGAAATATACGAGCGTAAAACGCAATACATCCCTCAAAATATAAATTAAATAAATGGGGAATTAAGAAAATATTTAATGCTGGTAATCCTTTTATCTGCGGACTTAAGTGAAAGAGGCGAGGCGCTATTCCTAGATTACTTTCTCTCACAGTCAGAGCTATTGCTGCTTCGGTTGAATAAAAATTTTAGTTCAATAACTCCTATTTGTAAGGAGTAAAAATAACTAGCAGCATAATAGTATCAAATCCAGACTTCAAGATCGACGAATCGCAATGACTTTTACGGGTAGGCATTTGATGCTTTTAGTCTGCGTGTTGTCGCTGATATACTCTTATCTTCAATCATGCATTGTGAAAGTGTAGATAATTATGTGATTGCTCCATTCAAATTTACCACCATCGGCGTTTATAAAATGTTTTAGTCATGTTTCTACGATTAGCATAAAAGGGTATCCATCATTATCAGTTGTTTAACCTGAAGTTTTGCTTGTACTTGGCGTGACTTGTGTGGAGTTGGCTGAGTGGTTATCATCTCAGCGGAAAAGCTATTGGCTTGGTACTTAACATTACTATCATCTTACACTACAAGTTTGCCTCTTGAATGTAAACAACTCTATGACCTCTTCAGTATTTGCATTCCTCTCTAAGATTTAGTCTACGTATTCATTAGATTGTAAACTTATTGGCTCATTAACGCTGGAAGGAAGTGGAATTGGCGGAAGGAAGAAACTGTGTAATCAGGATACTAAACTAACATTTTCATTCAAATGATTTTCATTCAAATGTACTGTAATTATAAAACATTTGTGTCCTGAAAAACCTCCAAATGTTACAGCAAAAGTGTTCTCCCCCCCCCCCCCCCACACCCCCCCCACACACAAACACAAAAACTTCAATTTCTGATAATGTTAATAAATAAATACAGCCTAAGGAATTGAATATTTGTTCGTTTATTTCTTTTCCGAACGCATTTCGCTCTTAACTGAAACATTTTCAGCGGTTTTCATTTTTGATACAATGCTCTATTTATCCACCATTCTCAGCAGCAGTGATTTCTATCTGCTTCTTGGATAGCAAGTCATATTCTGCTTGTTATTGCACACGTAACTCAGCACTACACTGCACTGCACTGTGTATGTTTTGTATGAATGGCTGGTCTCCTATACTAGTTTAAGTGTGCAATAACAAGCAGAAAATGACCTGCAATCCAAGAAGCAGACAGAAATCACCGCTGCTGAAACTGTATATTAATAGATTAATATATCAAAAATGAAAACCACTTAAATACTTCAATTAAGAAGCGAAACGCCTTCGGAAAGTAGATAAACGAACAAGTATTCATTTTCTTTGGCAGTATCTATTTATTTTAAAAAAGGCCTATCATTATTAGATGACAGACCGCAAATTTGAACGTGCATCAATTGGCCAAGCGGTACGCTTCTGCCGTCAACTAATCTCTGAATCCTACGGACTGAAATGGATCTACGGTATTACGCGGAAACTAAACCACGGAGCTTCCCATGGTACTTCACATGAACAAAACAAAACGTTACCAGCAAAGTAATTCTTAATCACCGATCAGACAATTTAATCTCTGAGTCATCAGAACCATCACTGAGTACTAATTTTTATAGAAAATATTTCAGTTGTAGACGGTAGGTCTTTCCATTGTACGCATTTAATGATTTAAAAGCGTAAAAGTGATTAGGTTAAAATCCCGTTCATCTTATCATAGAGCTTGGCAGAAGAACTTCCGGCAAATTAGTTTTTATGAAAGTGTTGAAACGCTGACGCCTGTTCTTCTAACGCTTGTTTTGGCACTCAAGTTAACTAAGACTTTTCTTACGATTGTTGGAGTTATGTTACAGTATCTTAATTTTATGAACTGTTTTCATGCTGCATACAAAGCAGAATAGAAAAAAAAAAAAACGATGAACGTTTGTTAGGTGGCTCGGTACTGTCAGTTTTTCGGCAGTTATTACGTCTTTATCGCATTTTTACACACATAGGAAACAAAAGAGTTCCTCCTCTTTCTTTCGCAAATACGTCTCCAGAAACTACTTTTTCTTTTCAAATTTTGGTATCAGCACCTTTCATTTTTTACTTTTTCATTTCTTTGCTTTTGATAATACGTTCTTACGTATCACGTGAAGTGTTCAGAATAGAATCATCACTTTCAAAGCGTACGAATACGGTCCTCAGACGGAATTACATTGCCTAGCATTGGTAGAAATTAAAACATTTAGAATGGTAAAAATTAAAAAAAAAACTTTTTTTTACAAATTGTTCTCAGTATCGGACACGAATCGCCTCTCCTTGAATTATCATCAGCAATCGAAATTTATTGAAAAATTATTACGCGTCAGATAGTAAACATTTACACTGATGTTTTAAATATTTATTATTTTAAAAGCAACTTTAAAAACATGGCCTACAACAACGACCGAATAAACCAACTAGCCTTATTAGTCCTGTGATAGTATAGCAGCTGCGAAATGGAGAATTCGATGACTCCCCTGTTTCGTATTGGTTTAAATATCCTGCTGACGGATGAGGTCAGGAAGGACAAGTTATTTTGAAAGAAATGGCTGATTGGTTGCCATTTATAGGCGCAGTGTTTTTCTATTTATCGAACGCGTTAGAATGAAGCAAATACTGGGTGCCAATGTAAAGTGTGACTTATGAATATAAAAGAAAACTATATATTGTATTTGCATTTTCTGCAATGTATCTTAGTGTTTATGAGACGGTATAGGTAACCAATGAATTAAGAGTTCTAACACACACAAAAAAAAAACAATGTGAAATTCTCCCGATATAGTTTTGAAGAAGAATTTATTTTTAATCGTTGGCCACACATTCTTTACTTAGGTGGAGCACTGTTGTAGAAATTATAACATATGCGTCAACCATAATATCGGAATAAACGTGCAGCTAAACTAAAACGAACTACAGAGTTAACAGAAGTGCATTCTGAGACGAGTATATCATATATCTGCATCACTAATCTCTATTTGTTTACTGATGCATCTATAGTTAACAGGTGTTAAATACTGAGAGGTTGGTAATGAACTAAAAATTATTGAGTGCGACTTGTGTTCAGGTATCTAGCTGTTGCACAGTAGTAGACTGGAGTCCACTGGTTGTCTGAGCTCCCAGTTTGTAGTCGGTGATTTGATTTGGAGTAGCAATCTTCAGAGCCTCCGCTCGCAGCCTGGTTGAGTTAGGAAGGACCGAGCAGTATTCCGACAACTTGATTTGTTACGGGGATACAACAATAACAAGAGCAGCTGCAGAATTATTTTCGGTTTGTTCTCGATTTAGTTTGGAGGTTACCAATCACGGTGTATCACAAGGAAATAATTTGTTACTTGAAGTGGATAACATCATTCATGAAAAACATATTGCGTCTGTTTCAGCTATTGTTGTTATTCACGGTATTTAGTATGTCACATCATTTTTCAAAACCAGCTTATTAATGAGAAAGTGATTGAATTCCAACAATACTAACAGACGACTAAGTTTGGTAATTGTGTCCGCAACGCTGACGTCATGCTCCCGGTGTCGTTGCCGAACAAACAACCACCAGAGAAGTTATTACTAAATCGAGATTACTCGCGTTACTTATTCACAAACTTGTTTAGTTAAGCAACTGGGAAGAAACGATTTACAGAACAGGGAAAAAGTGATATTTCCTATTGATCAAAATATTAATTAATAGTTGGGTTTGTTTATTTACATTCGTTCAATGTAGATGTTTTCTTTATATCTTCTGATCGCTAGTATAATAAGCTAATGAATATGGGATCTCGTGAATGTATTTATGCGCATGCGATGTAGGCTTTAAATTTAGAGCACAAATATTAGCGTTCGTCATTACTGCAGAGGAAAGGAACAATTTTTTTTAAAGTAATAATAATAATTTAAGATGCTTTCATGCACGCCATGTTATTTAAATTATTACTTCATTTGTTAGAAAGTAGTTCCTCATTGATCACTATCTATACATCCTAGACCATGATTAAAAATAACATTATGGCTCATAACGTACGTTGTTAAGATATATTTTTAATTTCCTTTCCTTTCGCTGACGCCATGTTAGCTTAGGTCATTGCTTCTGCCGCTTGTAAGTAGCTCACACTGTGTCAGCCGTTCAAGCGTCTGAGTCACGGGTAACGAAAAAGAAAGATTTAAGTACACTTGAAAAAGTTTCGTCACTAAAATGCGATACTGTGACTGTATTATTCATGTGACTGAAGTTTGATTTCCTAGCGGCCACATTAGCGGCTGTTTTTTTTTTTTTTATGAAATGCAACCTAGACTTCGGTCTATGTGTAAATCATGCAATAAACTCGAAAACATAACTTAAAATATTATTGTTAGAATTTTAAAAAGGAGAACTGAAAACTTTTTTTAGGAATAATATTTAGAGGTGTATCCATCACACGATTTCAATCAAGGCAACACATCGCTGCAAATCTCCTTAAAATTAAGTAATTATGTTCATTCAAATAATTTGCAATTTTTAAAGCGTAAGTGGAATTTTCCATTCAAAAACAAAAAATTAACATTTGCTGATTCATTAAACCTAATCTGTCTTCTTTTCCCACACAATCCGGTTCAAGAAATTTGAAATATGTTGTAAAATGATAAAATAATGTAAGAAGTCAGAATTCAATCTCATGTTGTGTAATTTACCGATCACGATAGCTTTAGAATGGGTAACGATAAACAGATAAAACAGAAACCCAGCAGCAAACAAAACCTAACACAATAAAGGAAATGGTAACAAGAAATCGATACAGAACACAGTTGACATAATAAACATAAAACTAATCTGAAAATTAAATATTGAACTGGCCAAATACAACGCAGCAAACAGCAGTTAAAACACAAACAACCAATGAAACTAAATAACAGTAAATAGTACTCAGTGACAGATTCCAACAAATACATCGAACCATTGACATTTGAAAAGCATTGATATTGTACGTAAAACATACAACTCAATATACAAACAAATAAAAAACCACTTGAGCAAAAAACATTTACTTTACCTCAGGCGCTTGATGACTTACATGTCAAAAATTTGAGACAATATTCATAATAAAGAAAGGAAGACCGTATTAAGCAAGATACAAAGAGCACACGGAGTATGAAATGCAGTAACTATTCCACATTCACCGAACGTCGCAGAGAAAATTATCACATTCTGATAGGCATATACACAGATATGACAATCCTCACAATGAACCAGTACAGACACAACACCCTCACCCTTTAGGATACAGAAAGCAATAAAACAATATAAACACGCACTAATTGACCACATAAACCTAACTAACCAATTTTATACACTAACTCGACAGACATGAAAACACAAATACAAAGAACAACACACTTACACTTATCTATCTCTTTGCAAACACACACACAGGAACACATACACACAAATACCAACACGCACTGCACATAAACTGAAAATAGTTCACTACAACATTATCCACTAACACGCCTTAAACTGTTGCTGTCACAGCATTCGCAACAAAACGCAGTTTAGTTGCTGAACAAACTTTGAGAAGAGGAAAACACCGCAAAACATAAAAAAGACAGTTTGCAGTGGCTGGCTATTCACCTACAGTCCTCCGCTGTATCGAATTGTTTGACCAGCTGCGTAATCAGGGATGCAGAGTCCAGATGCCGATAACACTGTAAATTGTTCATAAGCAATTTCAGTGCATTGTGGTTCACGCAATTTTGACCTGAAATTCTCTACAGACAACTTGTGGAGTTTATAAATTGAACTCATGGTTTTTTAATGCCGAAACTTTCATCGTATTGAACAAAGCCTAGTGGGACTGGCAAGGCATTTATTTTTCTATGAATCAATGTAAGCTATCATTGTACTGATGCGCAAATTGCATGTCTTATGGCGGTAGTGGCTTTCCTTTAAACGTAAAAATTATGTTTCATGCTTGGCAATATGTACTGTACATTTCCATGTCGGTATAAATATAATACTTCATTTCAATTGATTATGAACATTTCGTGTAACATTAATTGATTGAATATTTTGTTTCTATTTAAATTAATTATTTTTTTGATATTTGTTAAAATGCAAACAAATTTTAAAATGCAATTATAACTCATTTCAAAATAAGATGCAACATTTCTAAGATAATAATAACTAAATATAATAATTCAAAAACCATCTACCAATTTACCATCGTTACAAACATAAAACACATAAAACCTTTGCTGCTAACCAGTAATTATTAAATTAATTGCGGGGACATTTCCCTACTCTTTTGTGGCTCAGTTCCTATATAATCCTCAAAGATAAGAATGTACAGTTTATCTGTACATTCTTTGTTTCAAATATTGAATCGACCCTGTCAGTTATCCAGCCCGTAAAGTCTCTACGTTCACCTAATTTGGAGAGTCTTATACGACGATTTGCTAACAGATCTTTGGTAACATTCAAACCATCGGTAAGACGTGATAAGGAAACATCACAAAAACAGATCAAGGCATAACTATTTCTTTTCCGATGTCATGGACAATTTAAGAGACTTTATTTTTTAAAAAAAGGGAGTAAATTATTTACTCAGAGTAAAAAAAGAAACTTTTTCTTTGGTATTTAACATATATTTCGATTTGAATAATTCAATACAACCCTTCCTTTCCACTGAGAAATTCTGCGTAGTAGGTACTGTAGTCTACTTGTACAGCAAGTATGAAATACTTCAGTCCCCTTAAACAGCCGAAAGACAGGAACGTCTTCAGACAAGAGAGCGTTTTTTCTTCCTCCGTCCCTAGTTTTACTTTCACAGTGTATTCTTCCTTGTACGCTCCTGCTCTAGACCCGTTTTCTGTGTTACGTATTTCGCTTCAAATAAACTCCAGTACTTGCTGATGAAATAGGGAAGCTTATCAGAGCATAAATTGCTATCCACAAGATAATTTTTTAGCTCGCTTGTATAGTGAGCAAGTTAAATAAAAATTTCATGAGGGGACGACTAGTAACACTTCTGAAAGGTGAAGAGCACAAGACGAATGAATGAACTACCGCAGCTAATCTTCGTTAAAGTCAGACACATATATATTTTTTTAGAAAACTGTAATAAGATTTTAACAAAGCAATTCATGGTGATTAGTTGACTACGGTATACCAGCAGCCAAAGTCAAACTTTCAATCACATAAAGAAAGAAAACAATTTGTATGAAGAGGATATATCAGCCTTTAAATAAAC
Source organism: Vandiemenella viatica (assembly GCA_031002005.1). Lineage (NCBI taxonomy): Eukaryota > Metazoa > Arthropoda > Insecta > Orthoptera > Morabidae > Vandiemenella > Vandiemenella viatica. The sequence goes on from CM061920.1 coordinate 193,349,910, forward strand.
CAGAGAAAAATTTATTATCTTCTTAAAGATAATGAGTGATAAGAATTTTAGCATGGGACAAAGTCTGGGTGTTTGGAAGATGTGACGTATCTATAATTACGTAATTTTCATTATCTCTGAAACTAAAGTATTGTCATTCAATTTATAAATAGACTGAATGAAAAAAGATTATATTATCTTGTCAATCTCAAACCGCATCAGAATTTTACTAGTTATTGTTGTAAATGGTTCAACATACCTGTAATAATAGATTATGAAGCTGTCATATTTGTTTACGTTTGAGCAAAAAAAAAAAAAGTTTATCTTGTATTTTTAACCTACAGATGGTCGAAGTACTACCTACACTGCGTCACCATGCTGAAAATCAATTTTAAGAACTTTATACCTGAACGTGATGTCAGTTCCTAGATGTGCGACAAATAGTACTTTCCCAGGGTTTTGAGTATTATTTAGAGTCGGGAATTAATCTAGTTCAATGTTCCCATACCGAGCGTGGCGGTGTAACGAATAGCGTTCTCGCCTCGCATTCGGGAGGACGGCGGTTCGATCCCCGTCCGGGCATCCAGATTTGGGTTTTCCATGGTTTCCCAAATCACTCCAGGCAAATGCCGGGATGCTTCCTTCAAAAGGCCATGGCCGCATTCCTTCCCATTCCTTGCCCCCATCCTTGCCCCCAATCCTTTCCCGTCTCTAAAGACCTCGATGTTGAGAGACGTTAATACAATAAAAAAAAAAAAAAAAATCAATGTTCCACCAACTGTTTTAAATACAGACGAGTTTTACCGGTAAATTGTTCTCGTAGTAGTATTTACCTGCCTAAGAAAAAATTCAACGTGAGGCCTTATCTCAGAATATCGCTGTACTTAACAGATATAAGAAAAGTATTGACCCCGACAATTTACAAACTTTGGTTTGCCAGATAGAATGAATCCACTAATTCGGGTTGTTGTGGATGGATTTGGAACCTCCCTTGTAAAGCACTCGGCATTAACTTTATTCTTATTCAGTGCTGTAATTTTTCGTGCAAAAGAGGTGTGCTCCCTTGATCTTTCCTGACAACCATGGCATCGTTCCAGTTAGTTCCATTGGATTCTTTTGAAATTGAAGTGATTTACAAACGTGTAAATTCTCTGTACCCTTGCTCACTTACTTCTTCCGACCACTCCATTTTTTTTAAAAAAACAAAGCAATATTTTTTTTCTGACAACATTCTGGATATACCTTTAAAACTGAGGTTTCACCGGCCTTCCATATTTCGATATTACTATGTTTCTTGAAATCACAACAGGCTAATGCCGGAAAGATACCTGCAGTAGTATATGGTCGCACTTCTTCCTACTTCCTGCCTCCATTCCTCTCCACGATTTAATTACTACGTTGGCGAGTGGTAAATCTGTATAAAAATGTTTTTTATCTCCAAATACGTCGGAAATTATCTGCTTTACGAACATCTGCAGTTCTCAGTTTTAAATGTTTCTCTAATCTTAGCTCTGATATTTTATATATATTTTTTCACACATTCTTCATCTCCTGTATTCGGAAAATGCCTTATTTTCTACTTTGACATTTTAATTTTAGGTATCGTCCCGTACCATAACTCTTCGACTATTTTTTCTTTGTAATACTTCAAAATAATTATGTTTTGTGTAGTTTTATAAAATTATTTTAGTCCTTTGATAAAGCAATAAACTAAAACATTTCATGTTTTGTAGGAGCTTCTTCACACTAGTGCTAATTTGATCTTAAATCGTCTTGGCTCTAATTTTACTTCGTAACTGTCTGAATTTACTTGCTTCCTCTATCAGATCTGTTCCTGTTTTGCTAGACATTTTCTTTTAATCTATTTCATGACCTTCGTGTTGTTTTTATTTATACTATGTCCATCATGTTATTTGTTAATGTATCTGTTTCCTCATTCCCATATGTGTATAGCACAATTTCAGCACTAATCCTCAAATACCTATCCTTTCACCTCGGACCTTTATGCCTAAGTCTAAATGATATTCACATCAAATACTGTTGTCTAATGATGTAGGCGGTTGTGGTTATAATCAACTGGGCATTTCCACACGTATCAGATAGTTACACCGGTGGTATCTGATGTAATGGTCGAAAAATTAATCAGGGTCAGTTATTTGATTTTGTAACTTAATCACTTCATTTATAGTCGGAAATCCTGTGCCATTTTTTAGAGATCATCAACCACAGCAAGATTATTAAATTTTCGGAGTTGTTATGAACCGAAAACGGTTAAAATTAATAAACGAAGATGTCAATATTGACCATTTTCAACTTACAGGTTCAATAGTAGGCCTAATAATAATAATATCTTTTAGAGTAATTTATTTATTAGTTAATATAAGAGAGAAGATACAAATTCATGTAAATAAAATTTTAGTTTATTGGATCGGACCTTAGGGGGATTTGATTGGCGAAAAAAAGTACTAATCCTGTTCTTCCCGTATAATTTGGCTAATGTCAAAGTTGGGGAGATGAATGGCACCTAATTGTGGATGAAAGATTCTTATGCGGAAACCACAGCAAGTTAACAGACATGGTTGAAGTCAAGTGTCTTATGTTTACAGTCGACTCAAACGATCTTATTCTTGAATTGATATGTGTAGCTTGGGTCCATTCCGTCGTAATCCGCCTTCAAGCATAGTAGCTGACAGTTCATAGTTACATTACTCAGTGTGGTGCAGTTGTTATTCACAATTAGAATTAATGGTTCAGTCATGTTATAGCAGTTTAATATTTCTTGAATTGGCTCATTATGTAATGTTATTGGGGGTAGTTTAAGGTAGATAATTATTACTTAGACGATAATTTATTGCAATTGTAGTTTGAAGATATGTTAATTGGGGATTAGCCGAGCTATATTGGTTTGTTCCATTACACTGGTCCACAGCATTTTTGTTACAAAGAAAATGAATGGTGCTCGTAGCTAAGTCGAGGGTGCTGAGTTCGAAAATGAAATCAGTTTTTGCCTATCGGGCTCAGTTTTCTTGTGACACTTCTATCGATATCGGCATAAGTCCTTGAAAACACTCCATATTGGTTATTCTCCTGTGGCTTAATTTAATTATTCTGCTGATGTAATTGTTGAAAAACAATCGAAATATATAAAACTCATGCAGTTAATATGAAGGAGACATATGAGAATTTTAAACTGCTTCTCACTCATATCCAATATGAGAAATACAAATGGCCTATATGTGGCGACCTCAAAGTGATTGCAATTCTGCTCGGCATGCAGCTGGGATACACAAAACATTGCTGCTGTCTATGCGAGTGGGACAGCAGGGACAGAAAAAAACTACCATGTTGGGAAAACGTGGCCTGCTCGGAATGAGCTACTGCCTGGACAGAAGAATATTTGACTTCAAAAATGCGTATCTACCTCCGCTGCACGTTAAATTGGGTCTAGTCAAAACTCTGTGAAAGCCTTGGATAAAACATTACAAGGATTCATGTACTTGCGAGAGAAGTTCTCAAAGATCAATGAAGCAAAAATAAAGGAAGGAAAATTAATAGGACCACAAATTAGAGAACTAATAGATGGTGATAATTTCCTTGATGTCTTGAGTGATGTTGAAAAAGCGACTTGGCTGTCTTTCACAAGTGTCTGCAAGAATTATTTAGGCAATATTAATGCAGAGAACTATCGCGATATTGAACATGAATTATTGAGATCATACCATCGTGTGGGATGCAACATGTCACTCAAACTGCATTTCTTGAGCGATCATTTGGACTTCCTCCCGGAAAATCTTGACGCCGTTAGTGACGAACATAGCGAACGATTTCTCAAATTGAAAAGCGTTATCAAGGCATTTGGAGTGCGACAATGTTGTCCGAATACTGGTGGACTTTACGAAGATACGATCCTGAGGCAAAATATCGCAGAAAATCTCGAAGGAAACATTTTTAGATATGTTTCTTAGTTTCCTTTACTCTTATGTTGCTCACTTCTCTGATTCTTTTGTGCATTAACATATATATTTTAATGTTCACATTTGGAAATGTTGTGAGCGTGTCTTATTGGCAGATCCATATGATATATAGGCTAACGTGAGCTAACGTATATAAAAATCATTATCAAATGAATACTGAGGCCGGTACGGTAACTCTGAAATTAGATCTGGATTCAGGAGTGCATTATTTTCCAGAAGCAGTTAATTTTTTTCTTGTAACAGAAAAACGTTTTTTGTGGACCAGTCTTATTGGCTCTCTTGTGTCATCTCTTCAAAATATTCGAACGAATAATTCTGAACCGTATTCAGCCTGTGGTTGATCCAAAACTTATTCTACAACAAGCTGGCTTTCATCATGGCAAAAGTTGTACTGGGCAACTGCTGAACCTAACACAGTTTATAGAGGATGGATTTGAGACCCGTAAGGCCACGGACGGGGTCTTTGTGGACCTGTCAGCAGCATACGATACTATTAACCACCAATTATTACTTGACAACGTCTACAACCTGACAAAGGCCACCAGATTAACCAAGCTCATTACTACTCTTCTTCTGAATCGTAGGTTTTTCGTTGACTTTCAAGGACAGCGAAGTTGATGGAGGGTACAAAAGAATAGTCTACCTCAAGGTAGAGTACTGGCCCCAAAATTTATGCAAACGATCAGCCATTACAGCCAGCTACCAGGAGCTTCATGTACGCTGATGACCTAACTCTAGCCTCACAGAGCATAAAGCTTGAAGTTGCAGAAAGAAATTTGTCTGCTGCTCTTGAAAGCCTGTCAAGCTGCTATAGGGAAAATCATTTAAGACCTAACCCTTTAAAAACTGAAGTGTGTGCCTTTCACCTAAAAAGTAGGAAAGCTCAGCGTAAGTTAAAAGTAATGTGGTCAGATATCGAACTGCAGACATGTAACGCCCCAAAATACCTGGGAGTGACACTCGATAGAACCCTCACATATAAGAAGCACTGCAGGAATTGTAAAATGAAGATCTCTACAAGAAACAACTTACTGCACAAACTAGTTGGATCACAGTCTGGCAGTCAACCACAAACTATACGTACTTTGTTGCATAATATGCATGCCCAGTTTGATATTCATCATCTCACACCAAACAGATGGATATAGCCCTCAATAACACCTGTAGGATAAAGACAGACTGCCTAAAGCATACCCTAGTTGATAGGCTTTATCAGCTTTCGGGCATTGCACCACCCAGTATCCGTAGAGAAGTTGCTGTGAACAATGAGAGGACCAAAGTAGAACGAGAAAGCGCTCGTTCACTGCACGGCCATACACCACCAGCCCAGTGAACATCACGGGAACTAATTGGGCCACCTGAAAAGGCAAGAGAACAGTTGCAGAAAATGAAGGTTCCTAACATCTCGGGACCACTGTCAGTTGCAGAGCGCTTGCCACCTGGTCATGCAGAGGACTGGAACCTCTGGCGGTCGTTAAATCGATTGCAAACAGGAGTGGGCAGGTCCAAGGAAAACCTAGTGAGATGGGGTTAGACTGGTGTTACCAGTATTAAGTACGAATGTGGTGAAGACCAAACTATGAATCATATGCTCGAGTGCCCCATGTGCCCATCATTCTGCAGCAACGAAGACCTGTTTCGAGCAACACACAATGCAATTGAGGTTGCGAAGTACTGGGCTAAGTGTGTTTAACGTTGTTGATTTGCACAATGTATTTAACTGTGTATTTTGATGTTTGTGATACGAGAATAATAATAATAAATGGCTCTCTTAAGCTTAGATATTTAATTGTCTGTAGAACAGTAGTTGGATTAAGTGTTGAAACACAAAATCATAAGGATTATGATATAATGTATTATAAATGACAGCCAGGATGTATGATAACAGCAGCTGGCCGAAACGATACACCACTTGATTGAGCGGACAGGTGGCTGAGTGGTTAAGGTGTCTGACTGCAGATCGAAAGGTCCCCGGTTGGAATCTCTGTCACGGGGTTGATTTTCATAGGCCATTAACCTCTCGCACAGCTTGCTGTGTAATATGAATAACGCCAGAACGCTTCCGTGGTTGGGAATTCACGTTTAACTGTAGGTCCCCTATATCCGGTAGGAGTACCGGATTAGGTTAAAGCGGTTACGGCAGGGGAGGAATGCGTAGCCAATAAAAACCCTCTAACCAGCTCACGAGTGAATTGGTTTGAATGTTTGCGACACCGAGATTTAAGAGTGATTGCTTGCAACTACATTATTATGTTTCTAGCTCATTAACTAAATGAGGCACAGTAAATTTTCAATAGAGAACGATGTTAGTTTGATGAAGGTCAGATAGATTTTGAGAAACAGGATAAGATCTATACCAGCGGACTTCGCACCTTGATTTAACAAGTGGATAAAATAAACAGTAGGTGGGTAGATGAGAGTCAGTTACCCCGGATTCGAAGCGTCAGACTAGTCGAATTTTCGTAAGACATTTGTGTTTCCACACTTCTTTCAAATTCTTACTTATGTTGAATACACAGCGTTATTAAAAATGAAGGAGCAGATTTTGCATTTTTATTTCTCACAAACTATAGAAGATACAAATATGCGGTCACGCAGCACTGGCTAGATGAAGCTTCAATGTTTTACTATGTAGTGGAGTTCCGAGGCCTCCGTGCGAAAGCACCTGGAATACGCTCAACATCTTCATTTGACGTTCGTGGACGGGCAGTGCTTTTACCTTTGCTTATGGACCCATCTTCTACGAATTTCTTATGCCAATCGTAAATCTGTTTATGACGGGGTGGCACTTTACTGAACTTACGACGGAATGCACTCTGCATGGTAACAATGGATTCACTTTTAGCATACTGTAGCACACAAAACGACTTCTCCTGTGGCGTCTCCATTTTCACGTAAACAGACAACAGCGCCGCTGGCGGCAGTGAATTGAACTAATAGGCGACGTTTACAAACTTTGAACCTTCCTCTATCCATTAAATTGTGGCATGTATTTGTATCTTTTATAGTTCGTGACCCAAAAAAGTGCAAATCCTGTTCCTTCTTTTTTAATAACTCTGTATTAACGTATAAAAATTGTACATACCGTGTGTATTTTCTGTCTCGAAATCGGAAACAAGATAAATCTATTGGAGTGTTACATGCAATAGAGAAATAATCTTCTCTTATATCAACATTTCTGTGACAAGAACGGAGACTTTCCTGGCACATAATTGTCGATTATCCGACCAGTACAGATATTTTAGCACCTGAGGAAGACGACGGAGCTAGTCGTAGGAATAGTGTGTTTTCACAAAATATCCAGCGGTACACCCGTAAAGACTTCATTGCATCTATGTGTCAGTTTTTGTGTAAGGGTGTAGTAATAATTATTCGATTTGTTCTTGCTCTACTGATCCCAGGAATAGTTGGTGGCCAGTAAATCTTACATTATGATGCTCTTCAAATTACATTGAATGAAATTTTACATAAATCCCATAGTAACAAGAAACGTATTTCGAATTAATGTAGGCCTATATTAAATGAATAAATAGTACAGTTAAAACTACTATGGTTGTCCGGCAATTAACACCAAAAATCCCTTATAGTAATGTAAGGACAGTTCAGTGAAAACATAAAATGAATAAATAAATGATTATGTAATTGTTTATTGGGACCAAGACCTATTTGTTACGTTTCATATGAACAATATCAGCTCAGAATAGTACATCTGATAATGTTGACATAATATTGCACGAGGGTGTGCTGATATGAGCAATGTCACCTAAATTAGTTTTATTAAAATAAAATAAAAATAGTAATTATTGTGGCGAAACTTTTCTAAACTGGGAATTTCGTGTGTCATGATTTGTTACTTAGATATGGAAAATTGTGTTGGCGTTGTTTGAATTGTGTTAGCGTTGTTTGATATATACGGGTCATCAATGTTACATTCACCTCGATGACTTGGTAACCGGTTAAAAACAAAACAGTCTACCCGATATTAGTAACGTCCATCTTCTACCTTAATAATAGACTCATTCAATAACCTCTGTTTCTTATGCGTGCATATTTTTCTTTCAAATGCAATCAAAAATTACCAAATTCATCTTCAATGTTTCTGAAGCCTTTGGTACCGGTTGCCACAACTATAAGTCAAATTAAACTGGTATTCTTTCTCAGCTCAAACTTATCTTCAGTGTTAAATTTAAAAATTTTATTTATCACTTTCCTGCTTGTCCATTGTTTTCTAAGTAATCACTGTAAATAATTATGCGTACACTGTTTTGTCCTACGTTGTGAATACACCGGAATAGAAGGTCAAAAATTTAACAGCACAAGATTGTTCGTGATTTGAGGACTTGGTATTGACTTGAACGTGATAAAAAAAATTCTTGTGATTTTTAATTTTTAAGCGGCATTTAGTAACAATAAAGACTGGCCGCTTAATTTTAACAGTTTCAAAAAGGTTTGCTCTCACGTATATCTTCGGTAGATGACTGTTGCAACCAGCTAAATGTTCCGGATATAATAACAGAAACAGTTACAGAACATTCAAACTATGAGATTTCTACAACCATTAAAATATTAAATTGATTTTAGATTTACAAGTTTTAATTAAAGGGACTAACCACCAAAAATACAGTAATCTTTCGTATTTTTGCTTACTAATCCCTTTAGACATTAATATAGCTATCATTCTGGCACATTATCTTACTTTCGTTTGCTAAAATATAACATTTGTTTCACCTTATGCTTACATCATCGTATGAACTAATATAGATTCCTATATGTCAAACTTAAAAGGAAACTTTATCAAATGTTTTCGTATTAAACTAAAGTATTGACAGTTCCTGATGGGTAATAAGTTTCATCATATTCAAAGTAATTTATAATACTGTATTTTATTTAAAAGCTATTCAGAACTCACTTAAAACGTTTGTTGTTGCATGTACGACGATGGCGAGTTTATAATACTCAGAAGCTATGTTATCCACATGGAGCTATGGTGGCAGCACATTCCCGAGATGTCTTCAGATGATCCTTGCCGCAGCATCTGTGGCAGAAGGGAAACACATTCAAACCACGTGTGAATGTAAAATTTAATTCATCAGTTTTTTCGTCTTAGTCTTAACAGTTACTATCACAAAACATTTTCAAAGCAAAGTTCCCTAAAATACTTCGATCTGTTTCATTAAAAAAAAAAAAAACAAAATCGCTATTTAACTTCCTTTTATGTCTAAACCTATAATAATACTTCATATAATTGAGGCAGCAGGAGTAAGAACTAAGATACTTGATAAATCTTAGCTATAAGACTTTACTTTAACATATTGAATGCACATGCATACTTGCAGGAATCTGATGCACGCTCATGTCACCTAAACTCCAGTATGAATTACGTCTTACAGTCATGACTTGAACCGGAAGTGCAATTCCTTAGACGAAAATTTTGGCGTTCTCTTTTGAATGCGAAATATCTAGCAAGTGTAATCCAACTACATACCTAATAGATATTCAAGTAGCGGTTGTGAAATAGAGGAAATCATTTTGATCTCACAAAAAAATTTCCTGGAATTATAATATATCTTACAAGGACAGGATCTTAAAGGATTAGATTAATTTGTTCTCATACTTACTCCCAGAAGTGAAGTTTTGAGGATATTTTTGTTTCAGTGTCTATATAATGTTAACTGCAACCGAATGGTAAACATATTTACAAAGTAAATTCAGATTGCTAACCAGTTTTCACTGAACGAAAGTCAAGAACTTGAATGTAAGCTAAAAAATCACTATCAATTAAAACATTTCATTGATAACCATAATGAAAAGCAAAAAGGTTGTTTCTTTTTTTGCTCGGAATCTTACGGATCGCGGTGACTGGAGATTGGGCACTGGCACCAACAAACAGGAAAATATTCAGTCATGGTCTTATCAACGAAAGCGCCTGGTATGATATCGATAAACCATGTAAAACGGAAATTAGGATATCAGTCATCGACTATTCTCGGTGTAGAGATCGTAATGGAGCGTTTGACATTGCTTACAATTAAGTAACTCGTAAAAACTTGTGAATGTTCAAGCTTAGCGTGAAGAAACCGTTCATTGTTCAGAGCGGCCACAGCTTCGCTCTCCGCGACCCTCTTCATCTGCACTGGGTCAATGACAATGCAGACCATCCATCATCTTCCATAAGGCCTCTCCGTTGATGTCAGTCTTTACACTGCTGCGCCTCGTTCCTCGAAGAGACTCATACAAACAATCAAAATGTCACGCCAATACAATGACCGCTTGCAGCTGTTAAGCGAAATTCAGAAAACGTTTCAGTAACCAATAGAAATGGAGACACTGCATCTGTCAGCATTGGCTCCGAAATTATTCTGTATCTAACAGCCACGGTGTTGCTAACAGATACGTTGCGGAATGCTGAAAGCAGTTGTTTGTTTACAGCTTAGATCCGGTGGGCGATGATATAAACTGAGCCACTTAGAAGCGTTAACAGTTTAGCCTAATAGGTTAAAAACCGGCATAGGTAAAGTAGCAACGGTCGATTGAAGAGATTCGTTGTTTTCCACAATACGCATGGAAACGTATTTATATGTTCACCAACAGTTAAGCTTGCGGACAAGGTAATACAGTTCTGTCATCGACAAATTAAATTCAGTAAATCGTGGACTAAATTATTAAACTAATAATTTATTGTTGGTTTCTTTGAGAAGGGGTAAATTATATTTCAATGCAATGTTGTTGTATACCATGTTTCCGCAGTTGCTTAATTAATTATCAGTTGAAAGATAAAGCCAATTCAACTGTTTAATTTATTTATTGTTGCGTCGTACGCGTTTCTACATCTACATCTATACTCTGCAATTCACAAACATTGTGGGTGGCAGAGGGTGCTAAGCACCAATATTGATTCCACGCATTCCAATCCCGAATAGCGCGAGGAAAGCAAGAATACATAAAAACATCAGTACGGCATCATATTTCTCGAATCTTATCCCTCCGGTCATTGCGACCCAAATAGGTTGGCGGAAGAGGTATCTCACTGCACTCGTAGGTCATAGAATTTCGCATATTCTCCAATAAATTCAAACGCAAATGACGTCGTCTGTCTTCCAAGCGATCGCAGCCCAATCTACGTATCAATTCTGTGACGCTTTCATAAGGGCTGCAGCAACCAGTCACGAATCGAGCGGCTCTCCTCTCATTGAGGCAACATCAGCGACGAATGGTTTGTTTATGTCGTCTCTGGTGCGCTTTCACGCCCTTCGGTTGTCTGCTGTGGCCATCATGTTGTATATGTCATTTCTCGTGCCGATAGTGCGAGTTTTTAAAAGTGTGTGTAAGCGTGATGATCCTGTTTGTGTGTTTTATATATATATATATATGTGTGAAGTATATGTGTGTGGGGGTTTGTTAGAGTTTGTGTTTATTTTGTTTTGTCTGTCGAGTTTGTGTATATTAGCTTGAGTAACGTTTTATTTGTGGCCACTTAGTACCTGTTTGCCTTCATTTTTTACTTTCTAAATATATAAGATTTCCTGTATAGTGAGTGTTTTGTGTCTGTGGTTGTTGATAGTGAGAATTTGCACATCTGTGTTTGTATTTGATGGTGAATGGTCATTTTCTATGAGGTTTTCGGCAAATAGAAAATGACCATAAATAAAACACGAGAGCATTAAAATACAGTAACCATTCCACATTCGCCGAACACCTCATAGAAAATGCATACCACATTAACAAATGTAAATAGTAAGTAAATATTAGCTATAAAAATATCTCATGTTCAGAATTTAATAAGATAAAAATGTATATAAAAACTGTAACGCAGATTCGTCCCTGATGATGCCTCGATGAGAGGTGAAACGCGTACGACACAACAATAAATAAATTAAACAGTTGCATTCGCGTTGTCTTTCATCTGGTAATTAATTATATTTTATGTTTAAGTAATAAATAAATATTCAAAATTCCGGTTTTCAAATCAAAATTAACTGCTGATTGTATTTTGCCATTTCTTCACATATTGTTCATCATTTACAGGAGCCATGATACTTGCAATTTCGTTCTACTGCCGCACCAGTCACTAATACAACACCTCAAGATCAACATGAAGCAAAGGCACTCTTTGCCTGAAGGTTATAATCACTTTATGCTATGCATGGTTCATCGCCTTCGACACAAATGGTTCCTTTTTTAAACTCGCAACCGCCACCAGTGTAAATTAAAAGCGTAACATGGCCAATCAGTACGAGAGTGGTGTTTTATATCCCTCTAAGATTTCTTAGTCTGGTTCCTCGGAACACACACTTAACAGCCATGCCACCAGCACACATTAGTTTATTTCTAAGAACTAATTGTAACATGGTTCATACTGACCTAGAGTGCGGATGAATAATTACATATGCACCTTCCCACCAGTCAGAGGTGGTTATAAACTGATTTATTGATTCAGCTAACTTTGCATCTCCTCCTGCGTCATTATGTATCGTAGCAGTTGGTACCATTCTGTTTAAAGTGCCGCTGAGATGAGGCTGCTGCATGTTCTACAGTGGGTATGGGTGACTGGCAACTCAGGTGGATACACGGCAGAAGGGAAGAGATAAGGAACGCTGCTCTGCTGATAATATGATTATCATTCAACAACAGAAGCAGATGGCGAGTTGTCGACGTGGGAGGGTGGCTCGTGTTTGTGTTGCATAGAGATAGGCTGTAACTGATTGACCATACTTCTGTTTGCAGCAACGTTTCATAGTCAACTGACACTTTCACAACCACTTTTCCCACCGATACAATTTAGTATTTCTCACATTTTTTTAGTTGAGTCAGTTGATTTATTACATATAATATCATTATTCTTAAAAAGGACAATCTCGCAATATTGATTTCTTAATTATAGTCTTCAGTTTTGGAATCATGGCCACCCCTTCAATCGAGATGTTATCGGTTTGAATAGTGATGTAATCTTTTATGGAAGCTATAATTAACCTTCACTTTGTTAGTGCTATTTCTTCCATTTTTCCTTGTTTAATTTTTTCATCTGATTTAATATAGTGATAGAATTTAATGCAGTGTTTTTGGCATACCAGCTATCATTAACTTGTTAGGTTCTGAATGGTTGGATTTTGCAGTACCACAGTATGATGAGGAGGGTCATGGGAGTGTACAGGGCATATACTGGCGATGAGGCATGGAAAGATATTGCAGTAGGTATGAAAAGTAGGGGTGTAAGGGTTTGGGAGAGACAATACTAGTTTTTTCCAACCAAATGTCAACTTCTCCTTCACGTGGTGCACCCTGTTTGCACGGACGAGGCTCTGGCGACTGAAAGATTCCCGGTATAAGGAGTCACCCACTGCTTGCCAACGGCCTCCGAAAGGAGGGCGGAAGAGCGGGGAGTGGTTCAGGGCACCCTCTTGCCCTTGGGGTTGCAAACGGCCCCTAAAGGCGGATGAATCAGAAATGATCAACGGCATGGGGATGCAGAAGGCAACGGGAAACCACTGCATTAAAGACCCAAAGGGTATCCCGAGGACATGTAATCCTCTCAAATTACATATATCATGATGGCTTCTTCCTGGGTAAAATATTCCGGAGGTAAAATAGTCCCCCAATCGGATCTCCGGGTGGGGACTGCTCAGGGAGGAGTCATCAGAATAGATATAAACATTCTACGAGTCGGAGCGTGGAATGTTAGAAGTCTGAATAGGGCAGGTAGGTTAGAAAACTTAAAAAGGGAGATGGAACAACTTAAGTTAGATGTTGTTGGGATTAGTGAGATTAAATGGAAGGACGCACAGGATTTCTGGTCTGGGGAACACAGGATAATTAGCACACAAGCTGTCAATGGAGTCACTGGTGTAGGATTTGTAATGAACAAGAAAGTAGGGAAACGGGTTAGTTATTATGAACAGTTTAGTGACAGGATTATTTTGATGAGGTTAGAAACTACGTCCCAACCACATTAGTACAAGTATATATGCCAACGTCACAGGAAGATGACGAAGAAATAGAAAAAATATACGCTGAAATTGAAGAATTAATCCAATATGTGAAAGGGGAGGAAAATCTAATAATCATGGGTGATTGGAATGCAATAGTGGGAAAAAGAAAAGAGGGGAATACTGTAGGAAGTTTTGGTCTAGGAGAAAGAAATGAGCGAGGAAGCAGGTTGCTAGAATTTTGTGAAAGATATAAGCTAGTAGTGGCGAACACACTGTTTAAGAACCGTGCAAGAAGAATATACACCTGGAAACGTCCTGGGGATACAGGCAGATATCAGCTAGATTATATCATGGTCAAACAGAGATTCAGGAATCAAGTTCTAGACTGTAAAGCGGACATAGACTCGGACCATAACTTGATAGTAATGAAGTGCAGGCTGAAATTCAAGCGAATAAGGAAGCAGCATAAGCAGAACAGACTGGCAGTTAATAAGCTGAAACAATCTAGCACAAGAGAAAAATTTGCAGAAATGGCAGACTTAGGACTAAGAAGTAACTGTGAAAGGAGCTCAACCGAGGACAAATGGAATGCATTAAAGACAGAAATAATGAAAGCTGGCAAAGAAACATTAGGCTTTAGGGAACAAGCTGCCCGAAAACCTTGGATCACAGAAGAAATTTTGGAGTTGATGGATCAGAGGAGAAGGTACAAAAATGCTCAGGATGAAGCAGGAAGAGAGCAGTACAGGCAATTTAGAAATCAAATAAATAGGAAATGCAAAATAGCAAAAGAAGAATGGCTACAAGAAAAGTGTGAAGAAGTAGAAAAGGAAATGGTCATAGGAAAAGTAGATGCTGCATATAGAAAGATCAAACAGAATTTTGGAGAAATGAAGAAAAGAGGTATGAACATTAAAGCTGTCGATGGGAAACCTCTTTTAAGCTCAGAAGATAGAGCTAACCGATGGAAGGAATACATTGAGAAACTGTATGATGGGGACGGCTTGAACAATAGTGTATTGGAAAAGGAAGGCGATGTCGACATTGATGACTTAGGAGATCCTGTTTTGAGAGCAGAATTTAATAAAGCTCTGAATGACTTGAAAGCAAATAAGGCAGTTGGAATTGATGAGATCCCTGCAGAACTTCTTAAATCTCTAGGAGAGGAAGGAATCGAAAGATTATTCAAGCTGATATCAAAAGTTATGAAACAGGAGAAATTCCAACTGATTTATATAAAAATATCATCTTCACACTTCCAAAGAAAGCACAAGCCGACAAATGTGAGAATTATCGCACCATTAGTCTAACATCACATGCTTCAAAATTACTGACCAGAATAATATACAGAAGGATGGAAAGGGTAGTAGAAGAGATAGCAGGTGAGATCAGTTCGGGTTAGGAAAAATCGCGGTACAGGGAAGCAATTCTGTCTTTAAGATTCATACTTGAAGGGCGGATCAAGAGAAACAAAGATACTTTTATGGCATTTGTTGATTTAGAAAAAGCTTTTGATAATGTTAGGTGGTACAAGATGTTCAAAATTTTAAAGAGGTCAGGTCTAAAGTATCGAGATAGAAGAATACTGTATAAACTATATAAGAATCAGTGTCCTGTAATAAAAGTAGAGCATCACGAGAAACATGCATCGGTTAAAAGGGTGTGAGACAAGGTTTGTAGTCTATCCCCGTTAATATTCAACTTGTATGTAGAAGAAGCAATGAAGAAAGTCAAAGAAAAATGTCATGTGGCATAAGTTTTCAGGGAGAAAAAAATCAGTATGCTACGAGTTGCTGATGACATTGTCTTGTTAGCAGAGAGGGCTGAGATATATGAGGAGTTATTGAATGGCATGAACAGAAATACTGAAGGAATGATTTTGGACTGAATATAAATCAAAGTAAGACAAAAGTGATGAAATGTAGCAGAAATGATACCAAATAGCTAGCAGATTAAATATAAAAATAGGATCGGATGCATATAGGAGAAGTGAGTAAGTTCTGTTACTTGGGAAGCAAAATTACAGCCAATGGTCGAAGCAGGAATGATGTTAAAAGCAGAATAGCACTAGCAAAAAGAGCCTTCATGAAAAAGAGAACCTTTTAGTTTCAAATATTGATCTAGGAATTAGAAAGAAACTTTTTAAAACTCTATGTGTGGAGCACAGCACCTTTACAGTAGCGAAACATGGACTTTAGGAATACCGGAAAGAAAGAAACTTGAAGCATTTGAAATGTGGTGCTACAGAAGAATGCGTGAAATTAAGTGGACAGACAAAGTAAGAAATGAACGAGTTTTGGAAATGATGGGTGAGAAAAGAAGTTTATGGAAGAAGCTTACAGGAAGAAGAGACAGGCTGGTAGGTCATATTTTGAGACATGCTGGATTGGTTAATTTGTTAGTGGAGGGAACAGTCGAAGGTAAGAACTGTAGAGGTAGACAGAGATTAGAATATATGAAGCAGATAATTGAGGACGTGGGTTGTAAGGGGTATGTAGAAACGAAGGTTAGCACAGGATAGGAAGGGATGGAGGATTGCATCAAACCAGTCTAAAGACTGACGACAGCAAAAAAAAAAAAAAAAAAAAAAAATGGTTGGAACCCAATAGATGACCATAATGTGCCAATGTATTGAGATGTCCCATTCTGTAAATCTCTTTGTTTATCAGTAACAAGAAATGTTGTTGCTAGATTCAATCGTTTCATTGCCATAATGTATTTAGTTTCCAATACTTCATTTGATTTGATTGGAATGTGGTTCTTGACTGACAAGGTTATCGCAAGGAATATTTACTGTGAGCAAAGATAATGGTTGTAATTCAGTTTACAGGCTAGTGAGTAATAAAGAATAATGGTCTGGTTTTTGTTCAAAGGAACAGACGTCCCTTGTGTTACCTAATGTGTTCGTTATTAATTTACTGAAATGAAGGACAGGCTCTCGAGAATAGTGCGGGTTTGTTTAAAAACAATTGTCACAGTGTGACATTGTGAGTCCGTCTGTCCAGATACTCGGTGAATGAAAGACTCCTTTCAAACACCAATAATAAAGTGTTGCAGCACTGAGCAGTCGGACGCTTTGCAGACGTCACTGGCAAACAAACATTAGTTAACAATAAACTATTTGTGAGTAGGAGTTGCAGCCAATGAGAAGAGCCGAAAGGGGATAGCCTGGTCCCCTGGAGGGGATAACCTCCCAAGGAAGTGTCGGAAGTGGTGGGGTTATGTTCCATTCAATGGAATTCATTCCCGCTGGTTGCTAATAAATTGTTTATGCTTGTTGTATGTTCGGCCAATCGGAGATGAAGGAAGGAACGCCCAGCCTTTCAACGAGGTGAAGAGCGGGTGGAGAGTGGACGGAGACGGACACTTGATTTTCGGCGCGAGGACTAGACGCAAGAGATGCTGGACTCTGGTTTCGGCGCGGCAAGACAGAGCGAGCCATCTTCGCTCGGACATAGCTGAGGGCATCCTGGGAGGCCGACAACAGGGCTGTTTGACATGAGAGACACCAGACGCCCGGCCCACCCTCGGCTCAGCTGACGAGACTACCTGGCGCCTGGCGAAAACACGCACGATCGGCTCGACGCAGCTCTCCTCGCGGGTCGCTCACACGAATCTGCTCGTGGCCTGCGCTGCTCAACACTACGGTAACTCCTAGGTACGCAATCATATAGAGAGTGACCACAACGAGCTCCAAAATTAAAAGAATTGTAAATTCCATTACCTGAGAGGGAACAACCATTTATCTATTATAGTAATTGTTTCGTCAAATAAATTTTGCTTTCTATGTATCAAGATTAATAAAGTCAAGACGTTCCTTTTGAATATATGTTTGACTTGTACTAATGTGAACGACCTTTTTGGAAGAGAACCCCACCCACAATCGTTTATTTTGTTATAATTAATAAATTTTTTATTAAGTAGTAAATCCCGAGGCATCTACAGATTGGGACACTACATAATGAATGTTGTGTTGATAGATTACAGATCCACGATAAAAACATTTAAAGTTTTTCTGTTCCATGTGGATAAATTCACGGGCAGAAGCTTTAAATTAATAGAAAATACATACAACTGCGTTAATGACAGCAAAAATCAATTTTTTAAGAAGTTGTTATTCTTAATTTTCTATAATTAACAAGAATGACATGGTGGTGAATATTTAAATCACTTCAACTCTGTTTTCTTCACCAGCCGCATGTTAGAGGAAAAGAACGATTTTTACTTTTTCACAGCTTCCTTCTTTGATTTTTAAGGTGAGTTTTCCAGGTCAAATATAAATTTGCATTGCATTCTGCAGAAAGGTGTAATTTCAAAACGATATAAGTCTAAGTTCATTTAGATCAACTTTTAAGCTATTACTTGTCTATAAAATAGACAGCAGTTTTTCGTCTGTTGTAAGATAGGTGAAGAAAACATACTACTATTCTTCCAAACTCTTGATTATCTAATGTCAGTCCTCTTTGACTTAAGTCCTATTCGTATCAATTCAATCGATCTGCCTGCAGCAGTGTCTAAAATTAATGCTAAACAACTTCAGGTGTTGAAGATATTTCAATGATCGATTGATTATATTATTCCTTATGGATCATACGTCATCCATACAAAACTTTATTAACTTGAATTAAAATCGATAGAATTGCAACGTATTAAAAAATCAAATTAAGAGTTTTGTGTAAGCAGTATGACGTAATTGGCACTCAATTCATTCCTGACCTCGCAAGCTGGGTCAATACTCGTGTTACCTTACAAACAGCAGAGTTAGTCTCAGTCTAAACCATTGTTTCGCTCCTGTTTGTACAGTTGGTGGCTGCGGTCTTTAATGAAGTAAAGCACTAGCCTACGTCATTAAAACTTAATAAGGTATTGTTAGGTCTGCAAATATAACAAACCCTCAGAAAACGGGTGCGCTCTGATAGTTCTTCGCCAGAATCGGGGCTGTTGAATACATAACTGCCTAAATGAGCTTCCTGCCTTGCGCGGTATAAACAAGACCGCCTTTCCTCAAGCAGGAGTTTGTTTTTCTCAGGGCAAGTTCGTTTTCTTCATCTACGTAAATTTACCAAAGTTCTGAGTTTAAAAATAATATCATACAGTTTTATATATCACTGAAGAATTTCGATGGTATATTTTGTAAAAAGAGATGAAATGTATAAAAATAGATGAAGTTCGATTAAGAATATAACAAAGAAGATACACAATGGAAAGAGTGAATACAGACAAGTTAAATACATCCAAATATCAACTTCCATACAAAAGTCGATTTAGGAAGTTCCTTCCTCATGATACAAGTGGTCTCCACTAATATGTCATATTTCTGGTTAACTGAACTATCTGCAGTATTTATTTCCGAAGGTGGTCAGTGATACAAAAGAGCATAAACGTTATAAGTCATTACTTTCTCCATATTTACCTGTGCAGATAGAGCATTACATAAGAATAGCGTGGTACAAATATGGGTTTGTTTACAATTTTCACAGTAAGTACTAAAACAATGTGTTGATAAATTTCTATAACAGATTTTCAAAATAACATATAGACAGTGGGTACCTTCAGAGAAAAACTATGAAAAATTTGCCGGTACTTCTTAAATCAAAATGAGTTCATACAGTGCACATATCTATCTCGTAGCTGCTGTTACAGCTACGAACTATCTGTTATATTCCAACATGGCTTGTAAGAATACTTAATATACAAGTAAATAAAATGAACTGAATTTGATTTCGAGCGATAATTCATGTGTAAACATAAGAGTATTTATGCCATTTAGATTCAACATTATGAGAGTATATTTGTTGCTTTTTTACTTTCTGATTTCACGAAAGGTGTATGTAATAAAGTGTAAATCATGCTATCATAACCAATTTCCATGGCAAGGTAAAGTACGTTATTTTTAGGTAGAAGACACTTTCTAGTTTGGCGCAAGTACGAAAGATTCAACTGATATCGGAATATTTAACATAGATAAATGTATTATATCATATATTTGGATACTTCAAGTGACTTTACAGCAACACTCAAGACTTCAAGACAAGTACATGCACAACAATTTTTATGAAAGTTAGACGATTCATACTAGTACTACAAACGCTGGTTTGTCGCTACCAGCGTGATCTCTGCCGGCCAAATGCCGGAATATTAAAGAGAGAACCGAGCCTGGACATAAGCTCGAGCCTGGCAGTAGGCTTGGTCTGTTATTCACGTGCTGCGTGGTGACGAAGACCCGCTAGTACTCACTCTGTACAATCGGAACAGCCACGAAATGAATCGCAGTATTAAACTAGCTAAATCGAAGAACGAGGTAGCTGAAAAATTAAAGTGTGTAGACTATATGTCTTCTTATTATTATTTTATACGTGCTGTTGTATCATTTTATAAGACTGTATATGTTTACTTTCGGAAATTTGGGTACTTAAAGAGCGCGCACAACTCTATGTTCCGATATTTCGTACAAAGTGGAACAATCATTTTCCTGAATGATCTTTTGTTTATCAACAATCACTTATTAGAGTGATATTAGTTATGTCATTAAAGTGAGTTCAGTGTTGAGCGTTAATAGGTACAAAATCTTACATCACATAAATTTGAAACCTCCTTATAAACCATAATGCACTAAATGTGGATTTAGGTTATTCTTCATATATGTCAGTAACTACGGATAATTTATTTATGTTATGGTGTTCGTTACGCTGTGATCTGACCCCATGGTTTGTAGTACTTCCGTTACATATGTATATCAAACGTATACACGTTGCAATTCATGTCTATGGTGATTCAAATTGATAAAACATACACTAAATGATGATAGTAGTCATTGGTATACCGTAGATTCGAGAATACCCATGCTTTACAGTCTTGTCCAGTTTCTTTGATGTACCATTTTTTTTAGCGACACGGGCGAGGAAGACACTATGCACTATTCCTGTATTGCCGAACCTTCATTTGCCAGCCAAGCCTTCGTTCGTCCACCGAACATTCGTCTGACCACCGAGCTTCGTTTGACCACCGAGCCTGGGGAACCACCAGCGGTTACAACTCACCCGAGTGGATAAGACCGGTCGTAAGAATAACAGAGCGAGTTCATCAATTTGCACGACACTAATTCAAACCAAGCGTGGTGGACGAGCGATATCGCTCTAGCCGCACATTCGAGAGAATGGCGGATTCGAATCTCGTTCGACCATTCATGGGTTTCACCCAACCTATCCAGCGAATGCCGGGAAAGTTCCTTCAAAAGGCCGTGGCCGAATTGCTACACGATAACCCTTTCAACCTGCCCTTCCCGCCTCTATGACTTGGTCGTCGACAACGCGTTAAGCCAAAAGCAAATATATATATATATTATAATTATAATTCCATAATCAAGTTAAAAAATGTCCCGTACAAATTTAAAATTAATTTCGAAGCAATTATATTTAGTTACACTTTTCTCTATGCATTATTTAGATTTTCATAGATTCAAATATAATCTAAATTTACATAAGGGTGAAAGAATTATTAAAGAACTTGTCCGGAATGTTTAAAAGTCAGTAAACCGATTTATAAAAGAAATAATAATTAAAAATCCCAATCAGAACAATCTTCAAACGACGATTCAAGACAGGAGAAAATATTATAAAGTAATCACTGATCTATAGTATTCACAAAATATTTTTTTTAACACAGATACAGATATACTAGATGGTAACAATTAATTAAAAACAAAAACTTTTCGCAACATCGCGGAAAATAGCAGCGATATTATTGTATATAAAGCGTATGTCGATAGTGAAGAGATAACTAACATTTAGAAACTGTCACTGGAAATAAGTTAGGAATTGGATTAACCAGTAGAGGATAGTACCGAAAATATGCATTAATAGTTAAAATTTTTATAAATAAAATCAGAGTATGGTGGTTGAGGCGTAAATCTTTGGTCTTGCATTCGGGAGGACGCGGGTTCGAATCAATCCAGATTTGGGTTTCCCATATTTTAGCCAAAAATCACTCGAGGCGAATACCGGAATGGTTTATTAAAAGGCCATGGCCAAATTGCTTTCCATTTCCATTGTTACCAGTCCTTTAAAAGCCAATAATGACCTCGACGCCGAACTAGCCGAAAAAAATAAAAAATATTCCCTAGGATGAAAATTGGCTGTGTGGCGAAATTATCTTCGAACATTAATTTTTCCTGCAGTGAAAGATAATAGGAAAGTAAGATAAGCATATCCTATTCTAGCAGAATTAAACGGTGCAATTTTCTGAACTATGTTGTGAATCTAGTTAGCTCAAACAGCTGTTTGGTGGAGTTGTTTAGGCAAGTTATGTATCGAAAGTTCTGTCTAATCGCCTAAAAGGAAAATACGCCGTCAGGCTCCCAACGTTGGCATTACCAACTATGTGACAGATTTCCGATTCTTTCTCAGAGCTATTTGCTTACCGGGTAATTATGTGCTAGTTTTGTCGTTAGCTAACTAATTATACTAATAATGAAATTTTATGGAATTTCACCATTCGTTTACGTGATCTTCTAATCGTGTACAGCGTTTAGCTTTTCCATTTTCCAAAAACTCTAAATTTTAATTTAAATTGGCATTATTTTGATGTGGCACCTAAATTTATGGCCATCTGCTCAAACTTTTTTTTTCGAA
>CM061920.1:193373418-193451840 GCA_031002005.1 Vandiemenella viatica
CTCCGCTTAGCTTACCCAGTCGTAGCTGTCTCCCTTGGGGCATGCTGCTGCGCTGAATCCATTATGTCTGCCGGCTTATAGGCCCCCACGTCCCTGTTACCAGGGGTCCCTGTTACCAGAGGTCCCTGGGCGCAGCCGACGCCACTTTGTCCACCCAGGGCGCAACGAAGCTTAGGATGGAATTTTCTATCGTGGTATACTCCATCACTCTATTGCACAGTTTCCGTACTTCATGTTACTTCACCTTCGTTTTTTAAATATATGTCGTATCCGCCCGGGAAAGATCAGGAATCGGGCGGGTTGAATGGAGTACCCAGTGAGAGGCAGGTGGCTCGTCAGCGAAGGTAGGCTGTGGATATCCCTCGGACAGTGGGAGTAACTACGAGAACAGCGGATACAAGGATCCGGTTTATTAGACTCAGTCTCGCAATACACAGTGACAGATAACGGAGTGATGTCGCCTCGGTGGTCAAGCAGGAAGAGACCTCCGTGTGCTGTGCGCCGCCTTTAAGTAGCCCCTCGTAGATGTCGCTGCGGCGCTGCTCGCTGCGTCTGTGGCGCTGCTCGCTGCGTCTGCGGCGCCCTCTAGCAGCTAACCCATCCTCAGGTCCGACACGGCCATCCTGCGGAGACAGCCGTCCCTGGCTGTCGCTCATGGGCTCCGGGTGTGACTTGTCGGAGCTAGAAATGAAAAAAAAAAATGATTGGCCATGGCCTTAGGAAGGAATCATCCCGGCACTCGCGTGGAGCGATTTCGGGAAACTATGGCAACCGAAATCAGGCTGGTAGTTGGTTGTTCCAATGGAGTCTTCAAAAATGCCTGTCTCAGGCGGTGCTCTGTTGGTTTTCTTGTGAT
Source organism: Vandiemenella viatica (assembly GCA_031002005.1). Taxonomy (NCBI): domain Eukaryota; kingdom Metazoa; phylum Arthropoda; class Insecta; order Orthoptera; family Morabidae; genus Vandiemenella; species Vandiemenella viatica. Next base: position 193,374,275 of record CM061920.1, read on the forward strand.
CCCGGAAGGGTTTGTAGGATCCGTTATGGCTGTTTGGTTGCCCGGCTTGGTGAGGCTGGTTTGGCGTTGCTCCACGGCCGTCTCCTTATCACAGCATCCATCGAATGTGTGAAGAGTCTGTAAACAAAAGATGGTTTACCGCAGTATGTTCGGCTATCCTGACTTAAGGAACAATTTTGTTGATTGAAATTATCAAAGTAATGAGGAAAAAACTAAGATAATCCAGGTTTAATGTATGCCTTTCAGATTAAACAGGGAAAAATATGTACTTTCTTAACATCAAAGCAAGTTTTTAGAAACTCATTTTCTTCCTGGCGAAATCCCAGTGAAATTTGAAAAGTGTTTTCTGGACACTATCATTAACAAGTTTCTTTCCAAGCCTTACAAGAGACCGAAATTTCCTGATAGGACCATCCATAGACTTTCTTGTAGTGATGTCTGATGACAGTAAAGTTTCATGATGCCAGATTATAAAATACACTCTTCAGAGCAAGGTCCAAATAAAATCATAAAATTTGTTCTTCAGGGTGAGGTCCGGTACAATGTAACAACATTTACTCTTCGAGGTGATGTTGCCAGTGTTGTCCTTGCCAAGTACTCAACTTTGGACTGTAGGCAAAGTACCCAACTTCGGAATCTCAACAAAGTACCCAACTTCGGAATCTCACCACAGTACCCAACTTCGGAATCTCACCACAGTACCCAACTTTGGAATGTCAACAAAGTACACAACTTTGGAATGTCAACAAAGTACACAACTTTGGAATAACAAAGTACACAACTTTGGAATCAACAAAGTACACAACTTTGGAATGTCAACAAAGTACACAACTTTGGAATGTCAACAAAGTACACAACTTTGGAATGTCAACAAAGTACACAACTTTGGAATGTCAACAAAGTACACAACTTTGGAATGTCAACAAAGTACACAACTTTGGAATATCAACAAAGTACACAACTTTGGAATATCAACAAAGTACACAACTTTGGAATCTCCCTGCTGAAGTTGGTCGGCGTGGTGGTTGGGTAGGGGAGGCGGTGGTCGGTGTTCCTTTTTTTTGTGTTTTTTTTGTTTACTTGTCAGTCTCTTGAAGTGGTTGTTGTTGGGGCATGCTTCGCGTGCGGTCATTGGCGTACTTGTACGTTCGGTTTGAGTTTGGTTTCTCTCTTCGTTTTGCAGTAGGACAAAATCTCCCTTTTTGTGTCTTGCGAACTGTGCTTTGGTGCTGTCGAAGCGGGCTTTGTCGTAGTTTGCTTGTTTCTTTGTGATTTGGAGTGCCCTTTCTCTGGTTCGATTTATGTCTATTGGCTGTTCGATATCGGTGCTCGCCATTAGTCCTAGGGGTCTGGCTGCTTTTCCGATCATTAACTCTAGTGGTGACGCTTCCGTAGTGCGGCAAATAGTGGAGTTTATTGCTAGATATATTTCTCCAAGGCGTTCTATCCAGTTGTCTCCATCTGTTTTGATGGCAAGGTCAAACATGGACTGAGAAGTTTGTGTTCCTTTTAAGAGATAGTGGTTGAACCATCGTTCCACCTTGGGTCGTGTGGGTAACTTTTTTTTTTTTTTTTTTTTTGAAAAAGGACTTTGCTCCTGTTGGTGTCCTGCTAAAGTTTCGCTCTAGGCGCTATTAATGATCGGATGTTTTAGTTCGACATGAACATCTACTGCTGAAAAATGAATCCCGATGGTGAAGACTCACTAGTAATGCGTGCGTTATAATGCTGTGTGTTACCTTTGTGCCGGATATGTGGAGTGCAGAGATGAAAGGTGAGGAAACTGATGTGTGCGGCTGGGTGGGTAGAGAAGATAATGACCCTTGCTGTTTGGTTTTTGAATTACTTGTGATTTTTTTGAATGGTTGAGTAATACGAATTTTGCATCTTTTGGAACGTGCCTGCTGTCGAGATTTTCGGACGCATATCGGCTTTGAACTTTTAGACTTCCGGGTGTTATACTCTGCGGGTAGCCAATTGACTAACAAAGTTGGTTTTCCGTGGCATGCAGCGGTAGTTGTTTGTTAGTAACGGCGTGGCTGTTCCGGGTACGGAGGTCAACACGTGCAATCCGTTTTCCTTCCTGGTGTTGTAAGTTCAAATCGAAGGTCTGCAGGTACGCTTGCCCTGTTTACGGATTTCCTTGTCCTTTTGCTAGTCTAGCGTATTCGTGTTTCTTCCTGCGGGTGTGGCCATAACTTGGTAAACTGGGGTATGAATTGTCGAAATTTAAAGCGCTATAAACTGTCGCAGTTGCGTGATCCATATGGTGGAGGAGGAAGTTGATATGTGCGCTCGGGTATTCTATTTAGGTTGGGTCAAATGATTTGATCTGTTGTGACAAATCCTAAGCATTCAATATGGCTTTTAAGAAATGTGTATGTGGCTGTATTAAAGAAACTAGCGGCGGTTTCGATTTTTAGCCCGTCTTTTAGACCTTCGAATCATGTCAGTGTTGGATAAAAAAGTTGTCAATATTTGCTATTGCTATTGTATACGCTACTCTGGGCCTAAAGCGTTCACATCCATCCTTTGAAAACTGCGGCTGCAGTCGGATGAAAATTTTTTTGTATTTGTTTTGGTGAGTGATGGTAGTCGCTTATAATATAAAAAAACAACAAGTTAACTCTTTGCTATATGGTCTTCAATTGGAAGGCAATAGGAATTCATCTGTGATGGTATTGTCATTGAACTGACTATTGTCTATTAATGTGCTGACTGAACAGATGGTTTTGGACCGGTGATACGGGCCTTAACGTAAGGCGAAGTTCACGCCGTTATGTTTGCGTTTAATAGTTCTGATACTTTCTGCCTTGCTGTTTATTTTGTTGCTTAGTGCCATTTTATGGGCGGAAACGACTATGCGCCATGGGTCTACGAATCGCATGTGCAATACGCCCATGATAACGCTTCGTCCATTATCCGTGAAGAGTGTAGAACGAAGCAATTTAGCGAGGGTGGGTAATATTAGGGTGGGACATCTGATTATTTTGGTGGTGGTTAGATTGGTCGGATTCCCAAAATTTGCTACGTCCAAGCGCTTATCGGCTTCTGCTAAAGGTGACTAGTTGACCTAGCGTCGATTCCTTGTTAAAAGATTTCTTGCCCTGGTAGTATCTTGTTTACTAGCTTGGTTAGAAAGCGCATTGAAAAACGTGTCTACGATCATAACATCTTTGCCTGGTTCGAGATCTGGCAGTTAGCGCGCGTCGCATCCAAACATAGCGACATCAAGGTCAGGAGTATCCATTTTCCAGCCAATTTGATGGCACTACTCTTTGACACGGAGGGGGGGGGGGTCGTTCAAATCCGAGGCCATATTAAAATGGAAGAGACTCACCGTTGTTGCTCAGCATTACCCCTCGCAGTTCCTGGTGGACCTGTTGACCCGTTTGTAGCCGGTGACGGGGCAGCGGCTAAGGTGGCTCTCCATCACGTGTCCGCTATCATGGGCACTGTGCTGTCCGATGGCCGCTGCGTCTGCGAAAGTAGCTGGCTGCTTGGCTCTGCGTCCGCGAAAGTAGCTGGCTGCTTGGCTGTCCATTGGCTCTGGTTCTGCTGCTCTGCTCGGGTTTGAGAATTCTCGGCCTTTCGTCGAGCGGTGAAGCTGTTTTCCCCAACACTGCCATTACGATAGTAGGCAGCCGGTGGCATTCAGAACAGTACTACCCGGCTACTGTTGCGCGTGTCCGAAGTCAGCTTCCTCTTCCGGCATGTGGTTGCTTGTAGTACTCGAATCGGCAATCTCTAGTTGTTTCCCTGTGTATGCTGTCTGTTGCGATTGGGTTAGGTTGGCCACAATATTAGCCAAGGCTATTTAATCATCGGCGAATCCTGCGAGCGTGGTCTCGATGTTTAGGCTGCGTGTTCCTCGTCGGTGCTGGGTTGCCTTTGATGACTAATGTTCAGCGTTGTGGTGGCGCTTTTTCACTTGGTCGTATCTTGGGGGGAAGAACTCCTTGAAATGCGTCTACCTGATACCCGCGGAGACTGCTGATCTCTGGAGTGGGTGGCGGATTGCAGCTCTTGAAGCAGTCGTTTGCTTACGCGAGTATGGTAGTTCGCTGCCAATGTGGGCGGCTTTATCGCCGCGATGACTTCCGTCGGGTTTAGCTGCTTGGCATCCCACAAGGCTCGAAATGATGCTGCACTGGGCTGTGCCATTCTGCAGCTCTCTCCAGTCCGCGGGTGAATCCCCACTTCTGATGTCGTATCCCGCCCGGGAAAGATCAGGAATCGGGCGGGTTGAATGGAGTACCCAGTGAGAGGCAGGTGGCTCGTCAGCGAAGGTAGGCTGTGGATATCCCTCGGACAGTGGGGAGTAACTACGAGAACACAGCGGATACAAGGATCCGGTTTATTAGACTCAGTCTCGCAATACACAGTGACAGATAACGGAGTGATGTCGCCTCGGTGGTCAAGCAGGAAGAGACCTCCGTGTGCTGTGCGCCGCCTTTAAGTAGCCCCTCGTAGATGTCGCTGCGGCGCTGCTCGCTGCGGCGCTGCTCGCTGCGTCTGCGGCGCCCTCTAGCAGCTAACCCCATCCTCAGGTCCGACATATATATATAAACTTGGCACCTTCCCACTTTATTTCATAAAATACGCAAAACACATATTATGAGATAAGTGGCAGTAAATTGTTTAGTAAATAAAATTATACTCGTAGGTTACTAGCGTAAGTCAGCGACTGTTTTCTGCATATCTTCACGGGTCGAGAATAGTTCCAGTTTTTTGGGTCAAAGATTATGACAGGCTGAACTGATTTGACCAAAAACAAACTTGACCTGAAAATCACCCTTAAGGTGAATAAAATCTCTTGGGCTTGAAGAACTCAGAAGAATTAATCAACCTATAAAACACGGACAGAGACGATCGCGCTATCGTTTAGTTGTTTAAAAGTTATGGTTGGTGGACTCGAACTTGCTAAAATAGAAATTTGGATTTAAACTTAAAAATTCACTCTGAAAAATTTAAATAATTTCTATTTAAAAGGAGTGCACAATTGTTTCTAAAGCATCACGTTTTTTTTATTGAGTCGGGACAAATATTTATAATGTAATCTTTGTATACAGTTTCTGTAACAGCCAGAGAACTTAATACAGATTTATTAAACAGTTGAGCATCTCCGAAGAAATGAATTGCCAGAATACTCGATTCGGTAACATATTTGGTCTGGTGTCCACTTTAAATAACCTAATAACTAACGTACAGCGAACGTGAATAATGACCATCAACGAAAATGGTGAGTAAAATACGCAAAAAAGCAGATAAACCGTAATGTATAAAACTTTGGTCAAGCGACAACATTAGCGAAAGTCGTAATTAAATTGAAATTTAGCCTATGCCGGAATTACGACTGGGTTTCGTGATTACAGCAGAGGCATAAGTAATTTGAGGATTTAAAGGTTTTTTTATGTTTCTTTCAATAGCGACTTGTTACTAAAAACAGTTAAACGTTTTTTTGGCACTAAAGCTTATCAATCTTTTTAAACTATGAAATACTACTAAAAGCAAACTTTGTGATGTATTACGGCAATTAATTTCTTAACGGTTGCTTAGCTATAAAATTGTGGATATAACCTGGAATTTCTTCTGATGATATCTCTGGCCGCTATTAATTAGCGAGAGATGGCCGACGCGCAACGTCACCGTTGTCCAGCCAATAGCTATCGAAGTGAGTGAGCTTAGGAAATTATATACTAGATAAAGTTGATTGTTATGTTATAAAAATTTATTTTTACATATATCAGTACGTTATTTATCTATATACGTTACGATGTAAGAGACAAAAAGAAGAAAAACAGACACTGGGTCAATGAGGAACTTAAAGAGGCAATGGAGAGGATAAAACATGCCAGGAAAAAGTGGTTAAGAGACAGAAACAAAGGAGAAGCAGTCGAGGAATATGAAAACGTGAGTAGAGAAACAAAGAGGATAATTAGAAGATAAAAAAGGAAGTACATTTAATCCCAAATAGAACAGGCAGAAAAGGACGTTACCAAAATAGTAACAGAATTCTACCACACGAGAAGATATTTCAGGAAAGGATATGCAGCAAGGGTTGTGGAAGTCTTATCACAAATAAAAAAATGACTTTCAGAGGCCAAGTATTACTGCCATTAGCTGAAATAACAAGAAAAAAACTGCGCTTCGAAGCAAGTGCATGAATATTAGGACTCTGCTTGTTTCAAATGGGACAAAGCGAATGGTCGTGCAGCCTTTTGTTCCATTGCTACAATCCGCTCTTTCACATGCACTTTCTTAAAGCACTGAATTTGCTCCCTCTAATGCGATGATTTTAGAGCCTCGAAATAGTTTCAGAACGGAAGGACAGGAGGGTGGTAGATCTGTTCAAATGAAGAAGCTGGTAAATATGTTAGACATTTTTTGTGAAGGAATCTTTAACAAACTGGAAAGTTGGTACATAAATGATAACTGTCCAAGTAATTTACTCGTTTAAATGAAATGTAAGTTTTAATTAAAATTAAAATTCACCTTTTGTTTAATATTTTAGGTAATTCGATTGCATTGTATCATTCGAACATGAGTAGCTGGTAGAAATTGTTACGTGATGGAATGATGTAAATTCTTATTACTGACTCAGTTCAATTGCTCTGAGTAAAAAAATTTAAACGAAAACTCACTAAGATAAATCGAAAGAAATATACGAACGTAAAACGCAATAAATCCCTCAAAATAATATTAAAAGTAGCCTGTTAAATTAAAGAAATGGGGAATTAAGTAAGTATTTAATGTTGGTAATCCTTTTATCTGCGGACTTAAGTGAAAGAGGCGAGGCGCTATTGCTGGATTACTTTCTCTCACAGCCAGAGCTATTGCTGCTTCGGTTGAATAAAAATTTTACTTCAATAACTCCTATTTGTAAGGAGTAAAAATAACTAGCAAAATAATAGTATCCAATCCATACTTCCAGATCGACGAATCGCAATGACTTTTACGGGTAGGCATTTGATGCTTTTAGTCTGCGTGTTGTCGCTGATATACTCTTATCTTCAATCATGCATTGTGAAAACAGCAGTGTAGATAATGATGTGATTGCTCCATTCAAATTTACCACCATCGGCGTTTATAAAAAAATTTAGTCATGTTTCTACGATTAGCATAAAAGGGTATCCACCATTATCAGTTGTTTAACCTGAAGTTTTGCTTGTACCTGGCGTGACCTGTGTGGAGCTGGCTGAGCGGTTATCATCTCAGCAGAGAAGCTATTGGCTTGGTACTTAACATTACAATCATCTTACACTACAAGTTTGCCTCTTAATGGAAATAACTCTATGACCTCTTCAGTATTTTCATTCCTCCCTAAGATATAGTCTACGTATTCTTTAGATTGTAAACTTATTGGTTTCATTAACGCTGGAAGGAAGTGGAATTGGCGGAAGGAAGAAACTGTGTAATCAGGAGACTAAACTAACATTTTCATTCAAATGATTTTCATTCAAATGTACTGTAATTATAAAACATTTGTGTCCTGAAAAACCTCCAAATGTTACAGCAAAAGTGTTCTCCCTCCTCCCCCCCCCCCCCCACAAAAAAACTTCAATTTCTGATAATGTTAATAAAATACAGCCTAAGGAATTGAATATTCGTTCGTTTATTTCTTTTCCGAACGCATTTCGCTCTTAACTGAAACATCTTCAGCGGTTTTCATTTTTGATACATTGCTCTATTTATCCACCATTCTCAGCAGCAGTGATTTCTATCTGGTTCTTGGCATGGAGGTTATTGCTTGTTATTGCACACGTAACTCAGCACTACACTGCACTGCACTGTGTATTTTGTATGAATGGCTGGTCACCTATACTAGTTTAACTGTGCAATAACAAGCAGAAAATGACCTGCAATCCAAGAAGCAGACAGAAATCACTGCTGCTGAAACTGTATATAAATAGATCAATATATCAAAAATTAAATCCACTTAAATACTTCAATTAAGAAGCGAAACGCCTTCGGAAAGTAGATAAACGAACAAGTATTCATTTTCTTTGGCAGTATCTATTTATTTTTAAAAAGTTCTATCATTATTAGATGACAGACCGCAAATTTGAACGTGCATCAATTGGCCAAGCGGTACGCTTCTGCCGTCAACTAATCTCTGAATCCTACGGACTGAAAGGTATCTACGGTATTACGCGGAAACTAAACCACGGAGCTTCCCACGGTACTTCACATGAACAAAACAAAACGTTACCAGTCACCGATCAGACAATTTAATCTCTGAATCATCAGAACCATCACTAAGTACTAATTTTTATAGAAAATATTTCAGTTGTAGACGGTAGGTCTTTCAATTGTACGCATTTAATGATTTAAAAGCGTAAAACTGATTAGGTTAAAATCCCGTTCATCTTATCACAGAGTTTGGCAGAAGAACTTCCGGCAAATTAGTTTTTATGAAAGTGTTGAAACGCTGACGCCAGTTCTTTTAACGCTTGTTTTGGCACTCAAGTTAACTAAGACTTTTCTTACGATTGATGGAATTACGTTACAGTATCTTAATTTTATGAGCTGTTTTCATGCTCTATACAAAGCAGAATAGGGGAAAAAAAAAAAAAAAAAAAAAAACGATGAACGTTTGTTAGGTGGCTCGGTACTGTCAGTTTTTCGGCAGTTATTGCGTCTTTATCGCATTTTTACACACATAGAAAACAAAAGAGTTCAGCCTCTTTCTTTCGCAAATTCGTCTCCTGAAACTACTTTTTCTTTTTAAATTTTGGTATCAGCACCTTTCATTTTTTACTTTTTCATTTCTTTGCTTTTTATAATCCGTTCTTACGTATCACGCGAAGTGTTCAGAATAGCTTCATCACTTTCAAAGCGTATGAATACGGTCCTCAGACGGAATTATATTGCTTAGCATTGCTAGAAATTAAAACATTTAGAATGGTAAAAATTTTAAAAACATCTTTTTTTTACAAATTGTTCTCAGTATCGGACACGTTTCGCCTCTCGTTGAATTATCATCAGCAATCGAAATTTATTGAAAAATTATTACGCGTCAGATAGTCAACATTTACACTGATGTTTTAAATATTTATTATTTTAAAAGCAAATTTAAAAACATGGCCTACAACAACGACTGAATAAACCAACCAGCCTTAATAGTCCTGTGATAGTATAGCAGCTGCGAAATGGAGAAGTCGATGACTCCCCTATTTCGTATTGGTTTAAATATCCTGCTGACGGATGAGGTCAGGAAGGACAAGTTATTTTGAAAGAGATGGCTGAGTGGTTGCCATTTATCGGCGCGGTGTTTTTCTATTTATCGAACGCGTTACAATGAAGCAAATACTAGGTGCCAATGTAACGTGTGGCTTATGAATATAAAAGAAAACTGTATATTGTATTTGCATTGTCTGCAATGTATCTTATTGTTTATGAGACGGTATAGGTAACCAATGAATTAAGAATTCTAACACACAAAAAAAACAATTTGAAATTCTCCCGATGTTCACTTGCCACAGAAGCATATATAGTTTTGAAGAAGAATTTATTTTTAATCGTAGGCCACACGTTATTCACTTAGGTGGAGCACTGTTGTAGAAATCATAACATATGCGACAACCATAATATTGGAATAAACGTGCAGCTAAACTAAAACGAACTATAGACACTGAGTTACAGAGTTAACAAAAGTGCCTTCTGAGACGAGTATATCATATATCTGCATCACTAATCTCTATTTGTTTACTGATACATCTATAGTTAACAGGTGTTAAATACTGAGAGGTTGGTAATGAACTGAAAATTATTGAGTGCGACTTGTGTTCAGGTTTCTAGCTGTTACACAGTAGTAGACTGGAGTCCACTGGTTGTCTGAGCTCCCAGTTTGTAGTCGGTGATTTGATTTGGAGTAGCAATCTTCAGAGCCTCCGCTCGCAGCCTGGTAGAGCTAGGAAGGACTGAGCAGTATTCCGACAACTTGATTTGTTACGGGGATACAACAATAACAAGAGCAGCTGCAGAATTATTTTCGGTTTGTTCTCGATTTAGTTTGGAGGTTACCAATCATGGTGTATTGTTCCGTCAGAAAATAATTTGTTACTTGGAAGTGGATAAAATCATTCATGAAAAACATATTGCGTCTATTTCAGCTATTGTTGTTATTCCCGGTACTTAGTATGTCACAACATTTGTCAAAACCAGCTTATTAATGTGAAAGTGATTGAATTCCATCAATACTAACAGACGACTAAGTTTGGTAATTGTGTCTGCAACGCTGACGTCATGCTCCCGGTGTCGTTGCCGAACAAACAACCACCAGAGATGTTATTACTAAATCGAGATTACTCGCGTTACTTAATTACAAACTTGTTTAGCTAAGCAACTGGGAAGAAATGATTTTCAGAACAGGGAAGAAGTGATATTTCATATGAATCAAAATATTAATTAATAGTTGGGTTTTGTTTATTTATATTCGTTCAATGTAGATGTTTTCTTTATATGCTCTGATCGCTGGTATAATAAGCTAATGAATATGGGATCTCGTGAATGTATTTATGCGCATACGATGTAGGCTTTCAATTTAGAGCACAAATATTAGCATTTTTAATTACTGCAGAGGAAAGGAACAATTTTTTTTATAATAATAATAACTTAAGATGCTTTCATGCACGCCATGTTATTTAAATCATTACTTCATTTGTTTGAAAGTAGTTCCTCATTGATCACGATCTATGCGGCCAAAACCACGATTATAACTACATTATGGCTCAAAATTTCCTTTGCGTTCGCTGACTCCATGTTGCTTAGGTCATTGCTTCTGCTGCTTGTAAGTAGTTCACACTGTGTCAGCCGTTCAAGCGTCTGAATCACGGTTAACGAAAAAGAAAGCTGTAAGTACCCATGAAAAAGTTTGGTCACTAAAATGCGATACTGTGACTGTATTATTCATGTGATTGAAGCTTTGATTTCCTAGCGGCTATATAAGCGTTTTTTTTTTTTTTTTTTTTTTTTTTTTTTTTTTTTTTTTTTTTGTTAAAATGCAACCTACCGGTAGATCAGGATGACAACTGAAAATTTTTGTTACAGCGGAGGACTTACACTGACCGTAATTTTATAACAATTGTATTCTACTACGAAGAAATGACTAGACAGAACATTCCATTCTAAATGTTATTTTTGACGGGCTTTGAGACTAGTATTTTAGCTTCTTCTTCTCGTGTCGATGATGGCATCAAATAAATGGTAGTTTTTCTGCCAATGCGATGGCTTTGTCAGTAGCTGATTGGAGGTCAAATTGAGACACATTTATTCCAATTTGTGGACAAGATAGCAAATGTACCATGGTTTCTCTCTCCCCGTACGAACATTTGGTATCTGGCTGTTCTCCCGGGAAAAATCTAACATATAAAATTTTATGTTAACAGCTTAAGTTAAAAAATGGTGAAATCTAAAGAAAAATTAAGTGATCATTACAATGAATATGAACATTTAGGAGCCATTCAAACTTCGGTTTATGTGTAAATCATGCAATAAACTCGAAAACATAAAATATTATTGTTAGAATTTTAAAAAGGAGAACAGAAAACTTTTTTTTTGAATAATATTTAGAGGTGTATCCATCACACGATTTCAATCAAGGCATCACATCGCTGCAAATCTCCTTAAAAGTAAGTGATTATGTTCACTCAAATAATTTGCAATTTTTAAAGCGTAAGTGGAATTTTCCATTCAAAAACAAAAAATTAACATTTGCTGATTCATTAAACCTAATCTGTCTTCTTTGCCCACACAATCCGGTTCAGGAAATTTTAAATATGTTGTAAAATGATAAAATAATGTAAGAAGTCAGAATTCAATCTCATGTTGTGTAATTTACCGATCACGATAGCTTTAGAATGGGTAACGATAAACAGATAAAGCAGAAACCCAGCAGCAAACAAAACCTAACACAATAAAGGAAATGGTAACAAGAAATCGATACAGAACACAGTTGACATAATAAACATAAAACTAATCTGAAAATTAAATATTGAACTGGCCAAATACAACGCAGCAAACAGCAGTTAAAACACAAACAAACAATGAAACTGTAAATAACAGTAAATAGTACTCAGTGACAGATTCCAACAAATACATCGAACAATTGACATTTAAAAAGCATTGATATTTCAACTAAAACATACAACTCAATATACAAACAAATAAAAAACCACTTGAGCACAAACATTTACTTTACCTCAGGCGCTTGATGACTTACATGTCAAAAAATTGAGACAATATTCATAATAAAGAAACGAAGACCGTATTAAGCCAGATACAAAGAGCACACGGAGTATGAAATGCAGTAACTATTTCACATTCACCGAACGTCGCAGAGAAAATTATCATATCCTGATAGGCATATACACAGATATGACAATCCTCACAATGAACCAGTACAGACACACCACCCTCACCCTTTAGGATACAGAAAGCAATAAAACAATATAAAAACGTACTAATTGACCAAATAAACCTAACTAACCAATTTTATACACTAACTCGACGGACATGAAAACACAAATACAAAGAACAACACACTTACACTTACCTATCTCTTAGCAAACACACACACAGGAACACATACACACAAATACCCACACGAACTGCACATAAACTGAAAATAGTTCACTACAACATTATCCACTAACACGCTTTAAACTGTTGCTGTCACAGTATTCGCGACAAAACACAGTTTAGTTGCTGAACATACTCTGAGAAGAGGAAAACACCGCAAAACATAAAAAAGACAGTTTGCAATGGCTGAGAGTATTGACGGCTGCCTATTCACCTACAGTCCTACGCTGTATCGAGTTGTTTGACCAGCTGCGTAATCAGGGATGCAGAGTCCAGACGCCAATAACACTGTAAATTGTTCATAAGCAATTTCAGTGCATTGAGGTTCACGCAATTTTGACCTGAAATTCTCTACAAACAACTTGTGGAGTTTATAAATTTAACTCATGGTTTTTTAATGCTGAAACTTTCATCGTATTGAACAAAGCCTAGTGGGACTGGCAAGGCATTTATTTTTCTATGAATCAATGTAAGCTATCATTGTACTGAAGCGCAAATTGTATGTCTTATGGCGGTAGTGGCTTTCCTTTAAACGTAAAAATTATGTTTCATGCTTGGCAATATGTAAATTTCCATGTCGACATAAATATAATACTTCATTTCAATTGATTATGAACATTTCGTGTAACATTAATTGATTGCATATTGTGTTTCTATTTAAATTAATTATTTTTTGATATTTGTTAAAATACAAACAAATTTTAAAATGCAATTATAACTCATTTCAAAATAAGATGCAACATTTCTAAGATAATAATAACTAAATATAATAATTCAAAAACCATCTACCAATATACCATCGTTACAAACATAAAACACATAAAACCTTTGCTGCTAACCAGTAATTATTAAATTAATTGCGGGGACATTTCCCTACTCTTTTGTGGCTCAGTTCCTATATAATCCTCAATGTTAAGAATGTAAAGTTTATCTGTAATTCTTTGTTTCAAATATTGAATCGACCCTGTCAGTTATCCATCCCGTAAAGTCTCTACGTTCACCTAATTTGGAGAGTCTTATACGACGATTTGCTAACAGATCTTTGGTAACATTCAAACCATCGGTAAGACGTGATAAGGAAACATCACAAAAACAGATCAAGGCATAACTATTTCTTTTTTGATGTCATGGACAACTTAAGGGACTTTTTTTTTTTTAAATGGGAGTAAATTATTTACTCAGAGTAAGAAAAGAAACTTTTTCTTTGGTATTTAACATATAATTTGATTTTAATAATGCAATACAACCCTTCCTTTCCACTGAGAAATTCGGCGTAGTAGGTACTGCCTTCTGCTTGTACAGCAAGTAAGAAATACTTCAGTCTCCTTAAACAGCCGAAAGACAGGAACATCTTCAGACAAGAGAGCGTTTTTTCTTCCTCCGTCCCTAGTTTTACTTTCACAGTGTATTCTTCCTTGCACGCTCCTGCTCTAGACCCGTTTTCTGTGTTACGTATTTCGCTTCAAATAAACTCCAGCACTTGCTGATGAAATAGGGGCGCTCATCAGAGCATAAATTGCTATCCACAAGATAATTTTTTAGCTCGCTTGTATAGTGAGCAAGTTAAATAAAAATTTCATGAGGGGACGACTAGTAACACTTCTGAAAGGTGAAGAGCACAAGACGAATGAATGAACTACCGCAGCTAATCTTCGTTAAAGTCAGACACATATATATTTTTTTAGAAAATTGTAATAAGATTTTAACAAAGCAATTCATGGTGATTAGTTGACTACAGTATACCAGCAGCCAAAGACAAACTTTGAATCACATAAAGAAAGAAAACAATTAGTATTAAGAGGATATGTCAGCCTTTAAATAAACCAGAGAAAAATCTATTATCTTCTTAAAGATAACGAGTGATAAGAATTTAAGCATGGGACAAAGTCTGGATTTTAGGAAGATGTGGTGTATCTATAATTATGTAATTTTCATTATCTCTGAAACTATTGTCATTCAATTTATAAAGAGATTGAATGAAAAAAGATTATATTATCTAGTCAATCTCAAACCCCATCAGAATTTTACTAGTTATTGTTGTAAATGGTTCAACATACCTGTAATAATAGATTTTGAAGCAGTCATATTTGTTTACGTTTGAGTACAAAAAAAAGTTTATCTTGTATTTTTAACCTACAGATGGTCGAAGAGCTACCTACACTGCGGCACCATGCTGAAAATCAATTTTAAGAACTTTATACGTGACCGTGATGTCAGTTCCTAGATGTGCGACAAATAGTACTTTCCCAGGGTTTTGAGTATTATTTAGAGTCGGGAATTAATCTTGCCACTTCATCAGAGGAAATAGTTCAATGTTCCACCAACTGTTTTAAATTCAGGCGAGTTTTACCGGTATATTGCTCTCGTAGTAGTATTTACCTGCCTAAGAAAAAACTCAACGTGAGGCCTTATCTTAGAATATCGCTGTACTTAACAGATATAAGAAAAGTATTGACCCCAACAATTTACAAACTTTGGTTTGCCAGATAAAATGAATCCACTGATTCGGGTAGTTGTGGATGGATTTTGAACTTCCCTTGTAAAGCAGTCGGCATTAACTTTCTTCTTATTCAGTGCTGTAGTTTTTCGTGCACAAGAGATGTGCACCCTTGTTCTTTCCTGACAACCATGGCATCGTTCCAGTTGGTTCCGTTGGATTCTTTGGAAATTGAAGTGATTTACAAACGTGTAAATTCTCTGTACCCTTGCTCACTTACTCCTTCCGACCGCTCCATTTTTTTTTTTTTTTTTTTTTTTTTTTTTTTTTTTTTTTTTTTTTTTTTAACATAGCAATATCTTTTTTCAGACAACATTCTGGATATACCTTTAAAACTGAGGTTTCACCGGCCTTCCATATTTCGATATTACTATGTTTCTACACAGGCTAATGCCGGAAAGATACCTGCAATAGACTATGGTCGCACTTCTTCCTACTTCCTGCCTCCATTCCTCTCCAAGATTTAATTACTACGTTGGCGAGTGGTAAATCTGTATAAAAATGCTTTTTATCTCCATATACGTCCGAAATTATCTGCAGTTGTTAGTTTTAAATGTTTCGCTAATCTTAGCTCTGATATTTTATATATATATTTTCACACATTCTTCATCTCCTGTATTCAGAAAATGCCTTATTTTCTACTTTGACCATAACTCTTCGACTATTTTTTCTTTGTAATACTTCAAAATAATTATGTTTTGTGTAGTTTTATAAAATTATTTTAGTCCTTAGATAAAGCAATAAACTAAAACATTTCATGTTTTGTAGGAGCTTCTTCACACTAGTGCTAATTTGATCTTAAATCGTCTTGGCTGTAATTTTACTTCGTAATTGTCTGAATTTACTTGCTTCCTCTATCAGATCTGTTCCTGTCTTGCTAGACATTTTCTTTTAATCTATTTCATGACCTTCGTGTTGTTTTTATTTATACAATGTCCATCATGTTATTTATTAATGTATCTGTTTCCTCATTCCCATATGTGTATAGCACAATTTCGGCACTAATACTCAAATACCTATCCTTTCACCTCGGACCTTTATGCCTAAGCCTAAATGATATTCACATCAAATACTGTTGTCTAATGATGTAGGCGGTTGTGGTTATAATCAACTGGGCATTTCCACACGTATCAGAGAGTTACACCGGTGGTATCTGATGTAATGGTCGAAAATTAATCAGGGTCAGTTATTTGATTTTGTAACTTAATCACTTCATTTATAGTCGGAAATCCTGTGCCATTTTTAAGAGATCATCAACCACAGCAAGATTATTAAATTTTCGGAGTTGTTATGAACCGAAAACGGTTAAAATTAATAAACGAAGATGTCAGTATTGACAATTTTCAACTTACAGGTTCAACAGTAGGCCTAATAATAATAATATCTTTTAGAATAATTTATTTATTAGTTAATATAAGAGAGAAGATACAAATTCATGTAAATAAAATTTTAGTTTATTGGATCGGACCTTAGGGGATTTGATTGGCGAAAAAAGTACTAATCCTGTTCTTCCCGTATAATTTGGCTAATTTCAAAGTTGGGGAGATGAATGGCCACCTAATTGTGGATGAATGATTCTTATGCGGAAACCACAGCATGTTAACAGACATGGTTGAAGTCAAGTGTCTTATGTTTGCAGTCGACTCAAACGATCTTATTCTTGAATTGATATGTGTAGCTTGGGTCCATTCCGTCGTAATCCGCCTTCAAGCATAGTAGCTGACAGTTCTTAGTCGCAGTACTCAGTGTGGTGCAGTTGTTATTCACAATTAGAATTAATGGTTCAGTCATGTTATAGCAGTTTAATATTTCTTGAATTGGCTCATTATGTAATGTTATTGGGGGTAGTTTAAGGTAGATAATTATTACTTAGACGTTAATTTATTGCAATTGTAGTTTGAAGATATGTTAATTGGGGATTAGCCGAGCTATATTGGTTTGTTCCATTACACTGGTCAACAGAATTTTTGTAACAAAGAAAATGAATGGTACTCTTAGCTAAGTCGTGGATGCTGAGTTCGAAAATGAAATCAGTTTTTGCCTTTCGGGCTCAGTTATCTTGTGACACGCTTCCCTCTGTATATCGATATCGGCATAAGTCCTTGAAAACATTCCATATTGGTTATTCTCCCGTGGCTTAATTTAATTATTCTGCTGATGTAATTGTTGAAAAACAATCGAAATATATAAAACTCATGCAGTTAATATGAAGGAGACATATGAGAATTTTAAACTGCTTCTCACTCATATCCAATATGAGAAATACAAATGGCCTATATGTGGCGACCTCAAAGTGATTGCAATTCTGCTCGGCATGCAGCTGGGATACACAAAACATTGCTGCTGTCTATGCGAGTGGGACAGCAGGGACAGAAAAAAACTACCATGTTGGGAAAACGTGGCCTGCTCGGAATGAGCTACTGCCTGGACAAAAGAATATTTGACTTCAAAAATGCGTATCTACCTCCGCTGCACGTTAAATTGGGTCTAGTCAAAACTCTGTGAAAGCCTTGGATAAAACATTACAAGGATTCATGTACTTGCGAGAGAAGTTCCCAAAGATCAGTGAAGCAAAAATAAAGGAAGGAAAATTAATAGGACCACAAATTAGAGAACTAATAGATGGTGATAATTTCCTTGATGTCTTGAGTGATGTTGAAAAAGCGGCTTGGCTGTCTTTCACAAGTGTCTGCAAGAATTATTTAGGCAATATTAAGGCAGAGAACTATCGCGATATTATACATGAATTATTGAGATCATACCATCGTGTGGGATGCAACATGTCACTCAAACTGCAATTCTTGAGCGATCATTTGGATTTCTTCCCGGAAAATCTTGACGCCATTAGTGAAGAACATGGCAAACGATTTCTCAAATGGAAAAGCGTTATCAAGGCATTTGGAGTGCGGCAATGTTGTCCGACTACTGGTGGACTTTACGAAGATACGTTCCTGAGGCAAAATGTCGCAGAAAATCTCGAAGGGAACATTTTTAGATATGTTTCTTAGTTTCCTTTACTCTTATGTTGCTCACTTCTCTGATTCTTTTGTGCATTGACATATATATTTTAATGTTCACATTTGGAAATTTTGTGAGCGTGTCTTATTGGCAGATCCATATGATATATAGGATAACGTGAGCGTAAATAAAAATCATTATCAAATGAATACTGAGGCCGATACGGTAATTCTGAAATTAGATCTGGGTTTAGGAGTGCATTATTTTCCAGAAACAGTTAATTTTGTTCTTATAACAGAAAAAGTCTTATTGGCTCTCTTGTGTCATCTCTACAAAATATTTGAACGTTTAATTCTGAATCGTATCCAGCCTGTGGTTGATCCAAAACTTATTCTACAATAAGCTGGCTTTCATCCTGGCAAAAGTTGTACTGAGCAACTGCTGAACCTAACACAGTTTATAGAGGATCGATTTGAGACCCGTAAGGCTACGGACGGGGTCTTTGTGGACCTGTCAGCAGCATACGATACTGTTAACCACCAATTATTACTTCAGAAGGTCTACAACCTGACAAAGGCCACCAGATTAACCAAGCTCATTACTGCTCTTCTTCTGAATCGTAGGTTTTTTGTTGACTTTCAAGGACAGCGAAGTTGATGGAGGGTACAAAAGAATGGTCTACCTCAAGGTAGAGTACTGGCCCCAACATTTATACAAACGATCAGCCATTACAGCCAGCTACCAGGAGCTTCATGTACGCTGATGACCTAACTCTAGCCTCACAGAGCACAAAGCTTGAAGTTGCAGAAAGAAATTTGTCTGCTGCTCTTGAAGGCCTATTAAGCTGTTATAGGGGAAATCATTTAATACCTAGCCCTTTAAAAACTGTAGTGTGTGCCTTTCACCTAAAAAGTAGGAAAGCTCAGCGTAAGTTAAAAGTAATGTGGTCAGGTATCGAACTGCAGACATGTAACGCCCCAAAATATCTAGGAGTGACACTCGACAGAACCCTCACATATAAGAAGCACTGCAGGAATTGTAAAATGAAGATCTCTACAAGAAACAACTTACTGCGCAAACTAGTTGGATCACAGTGTGGCAGTCAACAACAATTTATACGTACTTTGTTGTATAATATGGATGCCCATTTTGATACTCATCATCTCACACCAAACAGATGGATGTAGCCCTCAATAATACCTGTAAGATAAAGACAGGCTGCCTAAAGCATACCCTACTTGATAGGCTTTATCAGCTTTCGGGCATTGCACCATCCAGTGTCCGTAGAGAAGTTGCTGTGAACAAGGAGAGGACCAAAGTAGAACGAGAAAGCGCTCATCCACTGCACGGCCATACACCACCAGCCCAGAGACTCAAATCCAGGAAAAGCTTTCTGAGAACATCACGGGAACTAATTGGGTCACCTGAAAAGGCAAGAGTACAGTTGCAGAAAATGAAGGTTCCTAACATCTCGGGACCACTGACAGTTGCAGAGCGCTTGCCACCTGGTCATGCAGAGGACTGGAACGTCTGGCGGGTTAAATCGATTGCAAACAGGAGTTGGCTGGTCCAAGGAAAACCTAGTGAGATGGGGTTAGACTGATGCTACCAGTATTAAGTGCGAATGTGGTGAAGACCAAACTATGAATCATATGCTCGAGTGCCCTATGTGCCCATCATTCTGCAGCAACGAAGACCTGTTTCGAGCAACACACAATGCAATACAGGTTTGCGAAGTACTGGGCTAAGTGTGTTTAACGTTGTTGATTTGCACAATGTATTTAACTGTGTATTTTGATGTTTGTGATACGTGAATAATAATAATAATTGGCTCTCTTAAGTTTAGATATTTAATTGTCTGTAGAACAGTAGTTGGATTAAGTGTTGAAACACAAAATCATAAGGATTATGATATAATGTATTATAAATGACAGCCAGGATGTATGATAACAGCAGCTGGCCGAAACGATACACCACTTGATTGAGCGGACAGGTGGCTAAGTGGTTAAGGTGTCTGATTGCAGATCGAAAGGTCCCCGGTTGGAATCTCTGTCACGGGGTTGATTTTCATAGGCCATTAACCCGGCATTCACCTCTCGCACAGCTTGCTGTGTAATATGAATAACGCCAGAACGCTTCCGTGGTTGGGAATTCACGTTTAACTGTAGGTCCCCTATATCCGGTAGGAGTACCGGATTAGGTTAAAGCGGCTACGGCAGGGGAGGAATGCGTAGCCAATAAAAACCCTCTAACCAGCTCACGAGTGAATTGGTTTGAATTTTTGCTACACCGAGATTTACGAGTGATTGCTTGCAACTACATTATTATGTTTCTAGCTTATTAACTAAATGAGGCACAATAAATTTTCAATAGAGAACGGTGTTAGTTTGATGAAAGTCAGATAGATTTTGAGAAACAGGACAAGATCTATACCAGCGGACTTCGCAACTTGATTTAACAAGTGGATAAAATAAACAGTAGGTGGGTAGCAGAGAAGAGAGTCAGTTACCCCGGATTCGAAGCGTCAGACTAGTCGAATTTTCGTAAGACATTTGTGTTTCCACACTTCTTTCAAATTCTTACTTATGTTGAATATACAGCGTTATTCACAATGAAGGAGCAGATTTTGCATTTTTATTTCTCACAAACTATAGAAGATACAAATATGCGGTCACGCAGCACTGGCTAGATGAAGCTTCAAAGTTTTACTATGTAGTGGAGTTCCGAGGCGTCCGTGCGAAAGCACCTCGAATACGCTCAACATCTTCATTTGACGTTCGTGAACGGGCAGTGCTTTTACCTTTGCTTATGGACCCATCTTCTACGAATTTCTTATGCCAATCGTAAATCTGTTTATGACGGGGTGGCACTTTACTGAACTTACGACGGAATGCACTCTGCATAGTAACAATGGATTCACTTTTAGCATACTGTAGCACACAAAACGACTTCTCCTGTGGCGTCTCCATTTCCACGTAAACAGACAACAGCGCCGCTGGCGGCAGTGAATTGAACTAATAGGCGACGTTTACAAACTTTGAACCTTCCTCTATCTATTAAATTGTGGCATGTATTTGTATCTTTTATAGTTCGTGACCCAAAAAAGTGCAAATCCTGTTCCTTCTTTTTTAATAACTCTGTATTAACGTATAAAAATTGTACATACTGTGTGTATTTTCTGTCTCGAAATCGGAAACAAGATAAATCTATTGGAGAGTTACATGCAATAGAGAAATAATCTTCTCTTATATCAGCATTTCTGTGACAAGAACGGTACAGATATTTTAGCCCCTGAGGAAGACGACGGAGCTAGTCGTAGAAATAGTGTGTTTTCACAAAATATCCAGCGGTACACCGGTAAAGACTTCATTGCATCTATGTGACAGTTTTTGTGTATGGGTGTAGTAATAATTATTCCATTTGTGCGTGCTCTACTGTTCCCAGGAATAGTTGGTGGCCAGTAAATCTTACGTTATGATGCTCTTCAAATTACATTGAAGGAAATTTTACATAAATCCCACAGTAACAAGAAACGTATTTCGAATTAATGTAGGCCTATATTAAATGAATAAATTGTACAGTTATAACTACTATGGTTGTCCGACAATTAACACCAAAAATCACTTATAGTAATGTAAGGACAGTTCAGTGAAAACATAAAATGAATAAATAAATGATTATGTAATTGTTTATTGGGGCCAAGACCTATTTGTTACGTTTCATATGAACAATATCAGCTCAGAATAGTACATCTGATAATGTTGACATAATATTGCACGAGGGTGTGCTGATATGAGCAATGTCACCTAAATTAGTTTTGCAATGTAGTCTTCACGGGTGTACCGCCGGATAGTGTTGTGGAAACACAATATTTCGACGGCTGGCTCTGCCGTCTTCTTCAGGTGATGAGACATGTGTAATGGTCGGCTGACCCACAGGTACTGAGATGGTTCGGGTGCCGCTCTTCCTTATATACAAGTCCGCGTGGCTTCGGCGATGGCTTACTATGAGCCAGGCCCGCAACCAACTGGCGGTTGGCTGCCCGTGGGCGTGGCTAAGGTTCTTGTTCCAGCCCGAGCTAATATGAAGCCCTCTACGGCGGCAGCTGTACTTCCGTCCAGCTGCCGCCGTAGAGGGCTTCATATTAGCTCGGGCTGGAACAAGAACCTTAGCCACGCCCACGGGCAGCCAACCGCCAGTTGGTTGCGGGCCTGGCTCATAGTAAGCCATCGCCGAAGCCACGCGGACTTGTATATAAGGAAGAGCGGCACCCGAACCATCTCAGTACCTGTGGGTCAGCCGACCATTACACATGTCTCATCACCTGAAGAAGACGGCAGAGCCAGCCGTCGAAATATTGTGTTTCCACAACACTATCCGGCGGTACACCCGTGAAGACTACATTGCAGTCATACGCCGGGAAAGTCTTCGTTCTTACATAAATTAGTTTTATTAAAATAAAATAAAAACAGTAATTATTGTGGCAAAACTTTTCGAAACTGGGAATTTCGTGTGTCATGATTTGTTACTTAGATATGGAAAATTGTGTTGGCGTTGTTTGAATTGTGTTAGCGTTGTTTGATAGATACGGGTCATCAATGTTACATTCACCTCGATGACTTGGTAACCGGTTAAAAACAAAACAGTCTACCCGATATTAGTAACGTCCATCTTCTACCTTAATAATAGACTCATTCAATAACCTCTGTTTCTTATTCTTGCAGATCTTTTAATCTAATGCAATCAAAAATTACCAAATTCGTCTTTAATGTTTCTGAAGCCTTTGGCACCGGTTGCCACAACTATAAGTCAAATTAAACTGGTATTCTTTCTCAGCTCAAGCTTATCTTCAGTGTAAAATTTAAAAAAAATATTTATCACTTTCCTGCTTGTCCAATGTTTTCTAAGTAATAACTGTAAATAATTATGCGTACACTGTTTTGTCCTACGTTGTGAATACACCGGAGTAAAAGGTCAAAAAACTAACAGCACAAAATTGTTGGAGATTTGAGGTTTCAGTATTGACTTGAAAGTAATAAAAACATTCTTGTGTTTTTTAATTGGTAAGCTGCATTTAGTAACAATAAAGACTAGCCACTTAATTTCAACAGTTTCAATAAGGTTAGCTCTCACTTATATCTTCAGCAGATGACTGTTGCAACCAGCTAAATGTTCCGAATAGAATAACAGAAACAGTTACAGAACATGAAAACTTTGAGATTTCTACAACGATTAAAATATTAAATTGATTTTAGATTTACAAGTTTTAATTAAAGGGACTAGCGGCCTAAAATACAGTCATTTTTCGTGTTTTTGCTTACTATTCCCTTTATAAATTAATATAGCTATCATTCTGGTGCATTATCTTACTCTCGTTTGTTAAAATATAACATTTGTTTCACCTTATGCTTACACCATCGTATGAACTAATATATATTCCTATATGTTAAACTTAAAAGGAAACTTTATCACATGTTTTCGTATTAAACTAAAGTATTGACAGTTCCTGATGGGTAATAAGTTTCATCATATTCAAAGTAATTTATAATACTGTATTTTATTTAAAAGCTATTCTGAACTCACTTAAAACGTTTGTTGTTGCATGTACGACGATGGCGAGTTTATAATACTCAGAAGCTAAGTGATCCACATGGAGCTATGGTGGCAGCACATTCCCGAGATGTCTTCAGATGATCCTTGCCGCAGCATCTGTGGCAGAAGGGAAACACATTCAAACCACGTGTGAATGCAAAATTTAATTCATCAGTTTTTTCGTCTTAGTCTTAACAGTTACTATCACAAAACATTTTCAGAGCAAAGTTCCTTAAAATACTTCGAACTGTTTCATTAAAAAAAACGCTATTTAACTTCCTTTTACGTCTAAACATATAATAATACTTCATATAATTGAGGCAGCAGGAGTAAGAACTAAGATACTTTATAAATCTTAGTTATAAGACTTTACTTAAACATATTGAATGCACATGCATACTTGCAGGAATCTGATGCACGCTCATGTCACCTAAACTCCAGTATGAATTACGTCTTACAGTCATGACTTGAACCGGAAGTGCAATTTCCTTAGACGAAAATTTTGGCGTTCTCTTTTGAATGCGAAACATCTAGCAAGAGTAATCCAACTACATACTTAATAGATATTCAAGTAGCGGTTGTGAAAGAGAGGAAATTATTTTGACCTCACAAAAAAAATTCCTGGAATTATGATATATCTTACAAGGACAGGATCGCAAAAGAATTCCTTACTCCCAGAAGTGAAGTTTTGAGGATATTTTTGTTTCAGTGTCTATATAATGTTAACTGCAACCGAATGGTAAACATATTTACAAAGTACATTCAGATTGCTAACCAGTTTTCACTGAACGAAAGTCAAGAACTTGAATGTAAGCTACAAAATCACTACTATCATTGAAAACATTTAATTGATAACCATAATGAAAAAGCAAAAGGTTGTTTCTTTTTTTGCTCGGAATCTTACGGATCGCGGTGACTGGAGATGGGGCACTGGCACCAACAAACAGGAAAATATTCAGTCATGGTCTTATCAACGAAAGCGCCTGGTATGATATCGATAAACCATGTAAAACGGAAATTTGGATATCAGTCATCGACTATTCTCGGTGTAGAGATCGTAATGGAGCGTTTGACATTGCTTACAATTAAGTAACTCGTAAAAACTTGTGAATGCTCAAGCTTAGCGTGAAGAAACCGTTCATTGTTCAGAGCGGCCACAGCTTCGCTCTCCGCGACCCTCTTCATCTGCACTGGGTCAATGACAATGCAGACCATCCATCATCTTCCATAAGGCCTCTCCGTTGATGTCAGTCTTTACACTGCTGCGCCTCGTTCCTCGAAGAGACTCATACAAACAATCAAAATGTCACGCCAATACAATGACCGCTTGCAGCTGTTAAGCGAAATTCAGAAAAAGTTTCAGTAACCAATAGAAATGGAGACACTGCATCTGTCAGCATTGGCTCCGAAATTATTCTGTATCTAACAGCCACGGTGTTGCTAACAGATACGTTGCGGAATGCTGAAAGCAGTTGTTTGTTTACAGCTTAGATCCGGTGGGCGATGACATAAACTGAGCCACTTAGAAGCGTTAACAGTTTAGCCTAATAGGTTAAAAACCGGCATAGGTAAAGTAGCAACGGTCGATTGAAGAGATTCGTTGTTTTCCACAATACACATGGAAACGTATTTATATGTTCACCAACAGTTAAGCTTGCGGACAAGGTAATACAGTTCTGTCATCCACAAATTAAATTCAGTAAATCGTGGACTAAATTATTAAACTAATAATTTATTGTTGGTTTCTTTGAGAAGGGGTAAATTATATTTCAATGCAATGTTGTTGTATACCATGTTTCCGCAGTTGCTTAATTAATTATCAGTTGAAAGATAAAGCCAATTCAACTGTTTAATTTATTTATTGTTGCGTCGTACGCGTTTCTACATCTACATCTATACTCTGCTATTCACAAACATTGTGGGTGGCAGAGGGTGCTAAGCACCAATATTGATTCCACGCATTCCAATCCCGAATAGCGCGAGGAAAGAAAGAATACATAGAAACATCAGTACGGCATCATATTTCTCGAATCTTATCCCTCCGGTCATTGCGACCCAAATAGGTTGGCGGAAGATGTATCTCACTGCACTCGTAGGTCATAGAATTTCGCATATTCTCCAATAAATTCAAACGCAAATGACGTCGTCTGTCTTCCAAGCGATCGCAGCCCAATCTATGTATCAATTCTGTGACGCTTTCATAAGGGCTGCAGCAACCAGTCACGAATCGAGCGGCTCTCCTCTCATTGAGGCAACATCAGCGACAAATGGTTTGTTTATGTCTTGTCTGGTGCGCTTTCACGCCCTTCGGTTGTCTGCTGTGGCCATCATGTTGTATATGTCATTTCTCGTGCCGATAGTGCGAGTTTTTAAAAGTGTGTGTATGCGTGATGATCCTGTTTGTGTGTTTTATATTATAATTGTGAAGTATATGTGTGTGGGGGTTTGTTAGAGTTTGTGTTTATTTTGTTTTGTCTGTCGAGTTTGTGTATATTAGCTTGAGTAACGTTTTATTTGTGGCCACTTAGTACCTGTTTGCCTTCATTTTTTACTTTCTAAATATATAAGATTTCCTGTATAGTGAGTGTTTTGTGTCTGTGGTTGTTGATAGTGAGAATTTGCATATCTGTGTTTGTATTTGATGGTGAATGGTCATTTTCTATGAGGTTTTCGGCAAATAGAAAATGACCATAAATAAAACACGAGAGCATTAAAATACAGTAACCATTCCACATTCGCCGAACACCTCATAGAAAATGCATACCACATTAACAAATGTAAATAGTAAGTAAATATTAGCTATAAAAATATCTCATGTTCAGAATTTAATAAGATAAAAATGTATATAAAAACTGGAACGCAGATTCGTCGCTGATGATGCCTCGATGAGAGGTGAAACGCGTGCGACACAACAATAAATAAATTAAACAGTTGCATTCGCGTTGTCTTTCATCTGGTAATTAATTATATTTCATGTTTAAGTAATAAATAAATATTAAAAATTCCGGTTTTCAAATCAAAATTAACTGCTGATTGTATTTTGCCATTTCTTCACATATTTTTCATCATTTGCAGGAGCCATGATACTTGCAATTTCGTTCTACTGCCTTACCAGTGACTAATACAAGTACAACACCTCAAGATCGACATGAAGCAAAGGCACTCTTTGCCTGGAGGTTATAATCACTTTATGCTATGCATGGTTCATCGCCTTCGACACAAATGGTTCCTTTTTTAAACTCGCAACCGCCGCCAGTGGAAAATGAAAGCGTAACATGGCCAATCAGTACGAGAGTGGTGTTTTATATTACTCTAGGATTTCTTAGTCTGGTTCCTCGGAACCCACACTTAACAGCCATGCCACCAGCACACATTAGTTTATTTCTAATAACTAATTGTAGCATGGTTCATACTGACCTAGAGTGCGGATGAATAATTACGTATGCAACTTCCCACCAGTCAGAGGTGGTTATAAACTGATTTATTGATTCAGCTAACTTTGCATCTACTCCTGCGTCATTATGTATCGTAGCAGTTGGTACCATTCTGTTTAAAGTGCCGCTGAGATGAGGCTGCTGCATGTTCTACAGTGGGTATGGGTGACTGGCAACTCAGGTGGATACACGGCAGAAGGGAAGCGATAAGGAACGCTGCTCTGCTGATAATATGATTATCATTCAACAACAGAAGCAGATGGCGAGTTGTCGACGTGGGAGGGTGGCTCGTATTTGTGTTGCATAGAGATAGGCTGTAACTGATTGACCATACTTCTGTTTGCAGCAACGTTTCATAGTCAACTGACACTTTCACAACCACTTTTCCCACCGATACAATTTAGTATTTCTCACATTTTTTTAGTTGAGTCAGTTGATTTATTACATATAATATCATTATTCTTAAAAAGGACAATCTCGCAATATTGATTTCTTAAATATATTCTTCAGTTTTGGAATCATGGCCACCCCTTCAATCGAGATGTTATCGGTTTGAGTAGTGATGTAATCTTTGATGGAAGCTATAATTAACCTTCACTTTGTTAATGCTATTTCTTCTATTTTTCCTTGTTTAATTTTTTCATCTTATTTAATATAGTGATAGAATTTAATGCAGTGTTTTTGGCGTTTAATTGAAGCTGACTTATGTAGTTATATTTTATATTGTTCGTTTAATTGATACCTACCAGCTATCATTAACTTGTTAGGTTCTGAATGGTTGGATTTTGCCGTACCACAGGGCTCATGGGAGTGTACAGGGCATATACTGACGATGAGGCATGGAAAGATATTGCAGTAGGTATGAAAAGTAGTTCATGGAAGGGAAAAGATGACCATGACCACAAGCTGCCACTCGATTTCAGGCACGAAAGCGTAACATAAATCCTGAACATTCGCATTTTTTACGTCTCACTTGTGAATATTCAACGCCTGCCTGTGACATGTTAAACACGAAACTTTATGTAAATGTGACAAACAGTTGGTAGCACAAGGTCAGTGACAAACGTAGCAATTCAGGATTCTTTTTTCCATGGCTTTACGGATTCCATTTAAATAAAACATGGATGTTTTATTTAACTCAAGCAGTGTCGGTTTGTCTCGCAGTTTCTTTATGTAAAATTCACTACAAATAATGCTCTTCAAACTAATCAGATAACACTGCCATACCAAATATTTTTACGTTATCCTCAAAACAAAACGAGAATGTATCTCATCTAAACTTTAAATTAATTCTATTTCAGAGAAGTAAAGACTTGCGCTAATAGATTGGCGGAAGAGTAAGAATACGTCTTTAAACTTTCGCAATTATTTCGAGGGAAATAGCTTTTATACGTAACAAGAAATTCGGTCGTAAGTATAACGGGTTTCAAAAGTTCTTTCTACTCTCAAAAGCGTAAACAAACAAATAAGTTAAAGAAGTTTTTTAATTTGATAACAACGGAAATTGTATTGAATCTCCGTCGAAAAAGAACACCCATGTGAAACAATAACACTACTTCTGGAACTTGTGGCAATGTTCTATGGTATCACAATAACGCAGAACATAACTTTAAAGACATTGATCGTTTCTTCTCATTCGACATTTTGATCTTAATTATATCACTTAACGTTGGTGGCAACACATACTGTAACTTTAATGGCTAATGTTCCTGAGTAATTATTATCGAGTTCCAGAGCATGATGAACAAAATAATCGCTTTGCGTTAATACAGTCTCATTAATCCTACCAAGTACTCCATTAATATTAGTTCTGGCATATGATAAATTCTGTAATTTACTATATTAAATCCAAAAAAAGGCATATTCAAATATATATCACTTGTATTTTTGGGTCAAGCAGTCCTAAAGAAAATAATAAACTGCTAAAAGTTAAAATGTTTAGGAAGTAACATTATACAATTTGAAATGTAGTCTTCACGGGTTAGCCTTCAATCTCACATTATACAATTTTCTACAAAAAAAAAACTGCTTGGCGTAGTTATAAATTGTTTTAGCTGTTTGTGGAATATTTTATAACTTTACTAGCGGAGTACCCTATATCAAATGTGAATTATGTGTTCCAAGTTTCATTAAGTTGGCAGCAGCCATTTCGAGAAGTAAGCTTAACATTGACATACCCGAACACTTCCCAGAACGGGGTGAATTGGATGCTGTGTTACGGAATGTCAGTTTACATTTTGGTCCAGGTTGCATTTCAACCTAATCGCAACATCTGTTAATGTTGTTGCTGGATTATTGACTATAACTACTGGGTGTTATTTTTTCTTGTACTGCATTAATGACAACGCCTATGCTTCACCATTTTTTTTGGCAGATGTTCACCCACGTTTGACAGTCTAACTTCATTAGGAACACTAATACTATGTGCTTTTTTTTAATGAATACAGGTGGACGCCCACGTCGTTTCCTTGATGAGAAACCTGACTAATTCTCTTGATAACTGTAAACGGAAAGTTAGATGCTCTCCATTTCCTGTGACTGCTGCGTGCATTATAAACGCATTCACAATGGCAGCATCAACTAGAAAATAAAAAATTCGGTGCCACCATATTAGAGATCGCCGTCAAAGTTCATACTGTTCTCGCTTCTGATCGAAGAGAACCACGCCACCCATTATGCTATAAATAATTATACATATGGGTTTAGTTTTTTGTAAATTAAACGTAAAAAAATTGTTTTAAAGTATACATATGCAACGTTCCATCAAAATCCGATAAGAACTGTATGTTTATATGAAGAACAAACATGATTTATTTTTATATATTAAATACTAGTATAAACTATACTTTCATGGCTGTCAAAGCGCAACACGTCACACTTATAGCTACAGACATACCGTTAACATTAGCATGTTGGCGATACGAACTCAGAAAGCGTCCTACGTGCATATCACGCGTGCAACACGGCATAGCGTGATGGTGACCGCGCGTCATAAGATGTCGGTGACGGGAAGTTGCGATTTCGTAGATGTAGCCCCGTCCAAACATCGCCTATAGAAGTTTTCACTTCAAAAAGTTCACAGTTTAAGAAACACTCCTCGTCCTAGGTTGTTGGTATAAACATTACTTCTATTATTCTACAATTCATTTCTTCTATTATCACATCGCGTGTGTCCGTGAAACCACTATCTGAAAAGTTACATCGGCGAGAATGGCACGTGGAGCAAAACACGTCCGCCTGCAAATTACTCTTCCGGGTAGACTTTTTCTGTCAACAAGCAAAGGAGCAGCACAACTTTTGCTATTTTGAGTTCTACGTTACAGCTACAAATGATGGTTTGAGAGTTTAGAAACAATGTAAATGCTTAAAGTGCTATTATGCTCATATTTTAAAAAGGTAGTTCTATCCAATAAAAAATACTACTGTACAAAATAACATAACTGAAAGGGTACTGAAACTAAAATTAGAGGGAATATATTATAAAATGTCTTTGCTGGCAGGCTCAATTTAATTTACCGTTGAATGGCTAATCAAGGGAATAATTTACTAATATTCTAGCCGTAAACTCTCTATTGCGACTATTTTTCACGATTTATCAAAACAAAATAGCTAATAATAATTATGTTAGCTTAACACTCCTTAATGATTAATATAACTCAATTAATAAATAACTGGAAATACCGATTATCTTATATATATATATATAGAGACGTGTGTTTTCCTATATTTCACTTTTCAGCCACCACTACCTAGCACAGATCACTGGTCTTTGTGTGTGGAAGTAGCATGGAGTTTCCTGTCGTGCACAAAGTTGGCCGAATGTCGATAGCTGTGGGGATGTGGGAGATATAATGGTTAAAAGTGGTCGATGAAGGGCATGTTCGTATTTCGACCAAAGTCATGTGTCTCCGTATATGTCACACTGTTGCCACAACTACATGGCATAGACCAATGATATTTGTGTGAGGCAGTGGTATCGTGTCTCCTATCGTGTACTATAGTGGTTAGATGTCGGTAGCTATGGGGGTGTGAGAGATATGGTGGTTGAAAGTGATCGACCTGCGGCACTTTCATAATTCTACCAAAAACGTATGTGTCATGGTGTATCACTTTTCAGCCAAAACTATCTAGCGCAGATCACTGGTGTTTGTGTGTGGTAATAGCACATAGTCACCCGTCGATCACAACGTTGGCAATTTCGGTAACTGTGCGAGTGTGTGAGATATGGTTGTTGAAAGAGGCCGATCAAGGGTATTTTCGTATTTCGACCAAAGACATGTGTGTCCGTATATTTTACTTTGCTGCCTGAAGTACATAGCGCAGATAACTGGCGTTTGTGTGTGATAATAACATCGAGTCTCCCATCGTGCACTAAGGTGGTTAGATGTGAGTAGCTGTCAATCCAAATTCTTTACAAACACGAACAAAGTCGTGGGCACCAGCTAGTTTTAAATAAAACACAAACTGAAGCGACGCATACTGGCTTGCAGAAGTACAACGTGGCCGGGCACGGGACCAGGCACCCCCCCCCCCCCCCGAAATACCGGTCGTCCTAATTGCTGTTTTTTTGTAGGTGGTTACACGCAATTCACTAAGGCGAATGCTGGTATGGTTCCCAATCGCCGCCTTATAACTACACATTTCACAAACACATTACACTTACCCTACAGACCACACAAAGTTACACGTTTTGGAACACAACACTGAATGACAATGTGAAATGCCAACTGCTTCCTCGATTGACCGTTTGGTTTTACGCTTAAAATAAATGAATCTATTTGATTTCACATACTAACTTTTGATTATGTTTACCATAGACTGGAGGGCAAAGGGATGGGGGGTAATATGGCTTAGTCAGTCAAATCTGTTTTATTTAAAGAAAAACAAAACAAAAGCATAGAATGGAAACAGGAAGGGCAACCGAACTTATGACCATGCGTGGTGGGTAAGCGGTAACGTTGTGGCCTCGCATTCGGTAGTGCGCGGGTTCGAATCATTATCAGGCCATCCAGTTTTGGGCTTTCCATGGTTCCCTAAAATATCTTCAGGCGAATGCCGGAATAGTTCCTTCAAAAAAGACCACGGCCGAATCCTTTCTGTTCCTTGCTCCCTCACTCCTTTTGCGCCTCTAATGACATGGATTTCGACGAGCCATATGCAACAAAAAATAGATCGAACTTAAGATGCTGTAGTTACTCGTGTATTTTTTTTTAAAAAAAAAAACATTGAAATATGGTTCTAATTCGCTATGGTCTGGAAAAGTTGAGACAGAGAGAAACAGAAAAAAGATAGTCATTAAGAGTTGAGTGTACAGTTACTCATATTGTAGGGTGGAAGGCCGCGACTATATTTTGTCTGACGGAGAAACACTATCAATACACTCCCATCCCATCTCTCGAGTGCAGGGGTGATCCGGATCAAGCTGGCTATACGGAAGCCTGCCAAACTCTGTAACACGAGTATCGGTGCTGGTCGACAGTATAGCAACAGCTTAAGTCTTAAGACCTATCGATCGAGGCCACATCACGCTATTAGGACGCCGTAATAAGTTTAGACTATGAAGAAGGAAGAGTAACGTGCCACCCGAGGTGAACCTATCTGCAGGGCTCTAAATAAACAACCACAGTGTTTGAGTTCTTATTGTTGTTGTGGTTGTCTTTTTTTTTTAACGTATCCTTTTTTAATCTGAAATCGGTACTGACAGTTTACTCAAACAAACGACTGAAGTCCCCTCTTACGCAGGACAGGTATTCGGCAGCAAAGTCACCGCATGCAGTTTGCCTAAGAGATTCAAATGTTCCCCGATAGAGTGCGGTTTCTTCTCCTGAGGCTGCGGGTTCCTCTTTTGTCCGGGTCGCTTCTTCACGGGGTCGCGGTTACACACAGTGCCTATCGACCGCCACTTGTCTCCCGTCTGAGGAGAGACAGTGGTGGCATCCCGACAGAAAGAGAAGACCGAGAGAGAATGGGCCTGCAGCATGCGCTACTGGGACACTCCGCATGCCGTCGGCGCTTTGTGAATCGCTGCGAGAACCGTTTATTTGTGGTACCCTTCATCCGGCTCAAAGCATGATGGTAACATTGCCGAAAACGGATGTCTGTGCTTTGCCCGGCAGCACAATCTGTGGCTTGAAGTCAACCCTTTTGATAATCACTGAACTGATGTTTGGGAATGTTGCCTTTGAACTACACCAATCAGTGCCTGATTAAACCCTGCGGAACTCACTAGGCAACCGAAAACACAATGTTCTCTGCAGGCTTTGTCCTAACACGATTTCAGTTTTACCAGACAACAGTTTTAATAAGTGAAACAAATATTACCAATGACTAATGTTATTAAATAAATTAAGATATATTTTTCTAAAGAAAACTTTACATTGTTAATAAATAAGAAATGTAATTAACTATTCGCTTTGATCAAAAATTATGGGTGACATCTCTTGAGAAATCTCAGAAGGATACCTTTTTCAATATGTCGTATTTATTTAAAATAATGACACATGAGTTCTATTGTTCTTATGCCATCAATGGATATTTTTCAGAAGTTTTAATTTCGAAAAGGTTCGTTCACCAGTATTTTTAGTGATTACTAGTAAAGTAAAACACTCTCATGACATTTGTGAAAAATCAGAAGTTTGTGAAACCTTTTGTCATTTATAAAACTGTGCATGAAGTACACTAATGTGATTTCATCTCAAAAATCTATCCCGATATCCTTGCAATAATGTTGTATAAATCTTTGGGTAGATTATTTAATTCCTGCCCTCTACCATGTTTCAAACAAACACCCACATCAATTTCAATAAACACGATCTAAACATAAAAAATACTGCCACACCAATTCTCATAAATGTATTTGCCGTAGACGTTGTCTTTGTGATTTTCTAGGGATGTAAGAAGTTTTAATGTTTCCCTTTATAGGGGTTACTTTATTTGTTTGATAACCCTAGGTTTACCAACCACAATATTACCACGACGAAACTTTGTTTTTTGACCCGTCATTTATCAGACATTTTGGCACTGTGGTCTGTCTTCAACTTCCGCGTCACATGACCTGCAAAACATTTTGGGAGCGTCCTTATAAACCATTGGCTGCACAGGGTATTTCTCTTGACTTAAAGCTAATTCAGAGAAAGCTTACGTCCATCAACTTTATCCTCAAGATCACCTAGTTTAATTGCTCCTCGGGTGAACTGAACATCGTTTTCAAGTACCTGAAGACCGGGATTACTCCAATGCAACAACCAAAGATCCAAACTGATTTGCATCTATTACATTCGTATGGTGTGAGAGCTATATGTAGTTTACTTTGAGGAAGGTTGTAGCCCGAGATTGCATTATTACGAATAATTAAACCAGGTAAGGAAAGAACCTCATTACCGTCAATATTTTTTGTAAAACCATCATGCGGAATTCCTGTTCCTATTGAACTGAAATCCCAAAGAGATAAAATAGTGTTTATGGTGTCCTTGTTCATTCAAGGATGGCTCTAAATTATGTTTATTAATGAAGACTTTAATAATTACTGAATGGAAAATTATTTGGAAATAATTCTGTAAACGTAGGTAAAACTAAAAATCGTCGTAACCTGACAATTTTACTGACAAATCAACATAACCAACATACATGAGTTGTATTTATTTTTAAACATTATAAAAAATTAAAAGATTCAAAACAACTCCCCTGCCCTACAGTTTTTTTTTCTGTCATCAGTCTTTCACTGGCTTGATGCAATCCTCCATCCTTTCCTATCTTGTACTAAACTCTTCATCTCTACATATCCCTTACAACCCACGTCCTAAATTATCTGCTTCATATATTTCTGTCTTCCTCTACAGTTCTTACCTTCGATTGTTCCCTCCACCAGCAAATTAACCAATCCAGCATGTTTAAAATATGGCCTATCAGCCAGTCTCTTCTTTCTGTAAGCTTATTCCATAAACTTCTTTCCTCATCCATCATTTCCAAAACTCGTTCATTTCTTACTATGTCTGTCCACGTAATTTTTCTTCCGTAGCACCACATTTCAAATGCTTCAATTTTCCTTCTTTCCGGTATTCCTAAAGTCCATGTTTCGCTACCGTGAAGTGCTGTGCTCCACACATAGAGTTTAAAAAAAAAAAAATTCTAATTCTTAGATCAATATTTGAAACTAAAAGATTTCTCTTTTTCATGAAGGCTCTTTTTGATAGTGCTATTCTGCTTTTAACATCATTCCTGCTTCGGCCATCGGTTGTAATTTTGCTTCCCAAATAACAGAATTCACTTCTCCAATGGCATTCGATCCTATTTTTATATTTAACCTGCTAGTATTTGAATTATTTCTGCTACATTTCATCACTTTAGTCTTGCTTTGATTTACATTCAGGCCAAATTCTTCCATCAGTATTTTCTTCATGCCATTCAGTAATTTCTCAATATCCTCAGCCTGTTCCGCTAACAAGACAATGTCATCAGCAAATCGAAGCATACTGATTTTTTCTCCCTGCCACATTGAAAGTTTTCTCTTACTTTGGTTATTGCTTCCTCTACATATAAGTTGAATATTAACAGGGATAGACTACAACCTTGTCTCACACCCTTTTTAAATGATGCTTTTCTCTCGTTATTCTCTACTTTCATTACACCCACTAGATTCTTATTTAGTTTATAAAGTATTATTCTATCTCGATTCTTTAGACCTGATTTCCTTAAAATTTTGAACATTTTGTCCCACCTAACATTATCAAAAGATTTTTCTAAATCAACAAATGCCATAAAAGTATCTTTGTTTTTCTTGATACGCCCTTCTTATTCTTGAAGCCAGAATTGCTTCCCTTGTACCGCCCTACATAAGCGGCCATTATATTATGAAAGCGAATATTCTATGACAACATGGAAATATTTTAATGTACTAGAACACGATTTTACCTGATTTCTAACAAACGGTTTAGGAAAATGGCAAGGACATACAATAATTATCCCCTTAGTTAAAGTTAATATTAAAATTGCAGCCTTTGGCTCAATTTTTGGGCTCGATAAATGCGCGCGACTAAACTCAGATCATTATTGAGCAGAGATACTCTTATCAGGATGATTTCTTCAGTCAAGGTGACAGTTGGGCTATTCGAGGACCAAATATCAGTGCAAACAGCTTACCTAATGTCAGATGTAATCTTTACCGTTATGATGTCTATTGCAGTCTTCACAACACTATAGAATGTCAGCCGTCGGCACACACAGCCACGTCTGAAAATCTCGAAGTACAGACGTTGGCGTCTAAGGAAATGTGACAGTCTGATCGTGACCACTTCACTCTTGCAGCTTGTATCAAGTCACAACTTGCAATTCGACCAGTCCCCCACAGTTTGAAATATAAGATTTCTTTCATCGTCTGCGCTTAATTCTTATTCCCCTTCTTTCAGCCTCGTCCACCCGTTCTGTTCCGCCAATCAAAGGTTAATCCCTTTAGCAACTCTCTTGATTCGCTCCAACATGCGGACAAAATATTGTAAATAGTAACATACTCTAAACAAATTCCTTGTTGGCATACGAAAATTTGCGTGCTTTCCAGGGCAGGGATTGAACTTTCGTTTATTTACACCTGAACACGATTCTCACTCTCTTTTGACATCGTGTGTGGCGATACGGAAATTTCGCGCATCCTGTTAAAATCATAGTGCTCATTTCCCACGGTGCTGGGGGGGCTGTCTGATATTATCTTGAGTCGCCAGATTGTCGTCAGCGGAAATTGTTTACAGCACTAAAAGCTTTGGGCGACTCCATTCTGTTCCTACCGGTGTCTCCCATTCATAGATATTGATGGATATTGTGACCGGCAAACAGTCCATCACATCACCCCGCTATTCTAACAATGCTTGCCCAGGTATGAAATCCCAGAATTCTGCCTTTCCCTCGTACTAATGATTTCTGGTTTCTCCAACTCGCTGTATATATCTCGCATCCGAATAACGAATAGCACTAATAATCAAATGTTTATATCATTGGCTCTATGTGACATTTTTAATAAATTAATCACTGACTGAATGTAATGACAACTTTATCATCACAATAGACAATAGATACTGCCTATACTAAAGTTGGTTGGAGCTATACCATTATACTAGAAGTTGTAGCTGCAACGCGATGTGTCTTTGTTGGGGTGTGGAGCAGATTCAGCTGTCTAACTCGAAAATATGTAAAAGCATTAATTTTGGTACCAAGCGATTGCCATCAAACGTAACATAATCAAACCTGTTAAGGCTCTTAGATCACGAAACCCTAACTGCGCGAGACTAAACTGGTACATGGCCGAACCCTTTTTTTTTTAATCGCTAATAGGTGCGTAGCACATAGCCCTGCGTCTACCACTGTGGCAATCAGGCACTGAAACCTAACCGGTTTTTTTTCTGTGTTTTGTATAGAATGCACGAGATACGGAAATAAATTAGCAGTAACGTACACCAGTGTTTCAACATCAAGGCAAAAGTAAAAACGAGCGTGGTGGAAGAACGGTTAACGTTCTGGCCTCGCATTCTGGAGGACGCGGGCTTGAATCCCGGTCCGGGCATCCAGATTTGGGTTTTCTATGGTTTCCCTAAATCATTCCAGGCGAATGCCAGGCTGCTTCCTTCAAAAGAGCTATGGTCGAATTCCTTCCCGTTCCTTGTTCCCAGTTCCATCCCGCCTCTAATGTCCTTAGTCGTCGACGAGGCGTAAAGCATTAAGAAAAAACAAAAAAAGACAAAAGTAAACAATTCTACTCTATCATCCAGGATCTGTCCCGTTTTCTAACATTCTCTACTTAGTATTATATTATTTGAGTCGACGCATCACGATTCTGACCAATGCATAAAATACTACGATACGACGTCTTATGTAAGAGACAGTTTCGTTGCTGTATAGCACAGAGAAAAACAATGGCATTTACGAGCGTAGCTGAATATCGAATAAATTAATATAGATCGCCTGATGAATGGTACTGAATAAATATCAGAAATTATCTGAAAATTGTATAAATTTAAATAGACCCGCTGATTAACAGTACTGAGTAAACAATTAGCTGAATATCGTATAATTACACTAATGTACTGAGAATACATAGGAATCAGCTGAATATCGTAGATATCAGCTGGTGTATAGTAGCCTACTCATGAAACATGAGCTTGGTCCTTCTGAAACAATCTGATACCTGAGTCTGAATATAAAGTGACATATCACAAACACTCCCGCGCTAACATTACATTACTCCAGTTGAAGCAAAAAAGTGTAATAGATTCCCTCCATAAAAAGTCTTCATCAGAAAAATCTCGTCTCAGCATACAAACGCGTCGTTGCTTTTTACAGCTCTTCTTTCACAGGAAGGAAATAGACTTCGATCGCAGATGTTTGGTATAACAAAATATCGTATCGGGCATCAATTCAACGGATTCAATTCTTCTGAAAGGCAATTGTTGGATATTTTTACTGTCATGCAAAAAATCGTAAAATGTGATGACCATCCATCGTTATTTGAATGGTGTCTAGAAATTTTCATTGGCATCGTGAAGCTGAAGCCCTCTATTAATAATAGCTTTCACGGGCCACTAAATAACTTCAAAACACATACTTTTACATTGCGCGCTTGATTTAAAAGAGCCACCGCTTTGACAGTGCTGAAGGCGCGTTATCTCAGGAAGTCGGTGTAAGTGCCCTGAGGAAGTGCTTCAATTTGCATGAGCTTAGGAAGACAGCATCCGCCCCTTAACCCCATGTCGCAACTTGAGGAAATCCGCTCGCGGTAATGCCAAACCTGTGTTGCGATAAATTGCGCTATCACAGTAAAGCTAAACATTGGAGGCAGAGCGATACGCGAGCCGAATACAGGTCTAACGTCGGCGTGCGTTTACCTGGAACCAGACCACAGCACCATCGATCTATAAGCATGTCCTGTAAGTGGTTGATATTGTAGGCTTTAAATCTCGACGGTATAGAGAAAACTTCTACTGAATTGGACTTTCTTCTCCAAAAAGGTAAAGTAACTAGGCCATCGGATATTCAAAGGAAAATAAATTGAATCGCCGAATGAAAATTCAACACATAATTTAATTTGCCCATTTGTTTCAATGGTAGTAATTTAAATTATATGTGAAAGCAACAGTGGTGAATATTATTATGAATCTCAGTTTATTAGAAATATATAACGCTGTAATTAATTTGATTAATTTTTAAATTTGATAGTGTATTTTATCTCCTTTACCATCACTGTTGTATGTCGTACTAACGTGGTTGGCGCAGGCTTTAATTTCAACTGTCTTAAAAGTAGTACTTTCACTACGCTGTGTGCAGTAACTAACCAGATTCCCAGATCTTGACAGATATTACGAGATTCTTTATAAATCGTAGCGTTAAGAAAACCATTGAGCTACGGTTACAATACTACAATGATATAATGTGTTGAAGATACTGGTGCACAATATTAAACATAATGACAAAATGACTTTAATTGTGGCGTCAGTGCAGTAACAGACGTCGTGCTACAGGTTATTCGAGTACTTTACAGTACATCAAAAGCACATAAATGTTACATTATAGACGGAGTAAGAAGTTCAAAGAATGTCAGAATGCTTTCTAACTTTATGATACAAAACAGAACTGTTAAACATTTGTTACATTAGGTTTGACAGCTTAAAATTCGAAAATAATCTGTTGTAAGATGAACGAAACCAGGAATATGAACCAATATATACAGTACAAGTGATGATTTTCGAAGTTCTCTGCATCTTATTACTAAACGTAATGAAAGAATGAAAAATAATGTAAACGCTACTAAATTTAATATTGCAGATAATCGTTGGCCCCAGTAAAATGGGAAACAATAATAATCATAAAAACAAACGTTACTAAATCATATAATTAATCCATGTGAAATACATCACGAATAGTAGTTGTTTCGAAGGTCCCCAAACAAAAGTACGTGGTTCTAAATCAAACTAAGCTTTTAATATAGAGAATTTTTATTATTGTGTAGAATGCTTTGGGGTTTCTCTTTTACGACTGCTTCCCAAAAGTTCTCCGTCCCTTTGTGTTGTGGGATTAAATCTACTTTCCAATTTCCTTCATCCTCTCACACCATCTTCTTCGCTCCGGTAAATTAACGATTCTTTGATGGTGAGCAGCAGTTTTAATTAAAGATTCCTATTTCGTTATTTTCTCTTCTCGCCTAAACTCTAAATGCTTTAATTGCCATTAAAAACTCTCACCTAGCCACTAAGCAATGAAACAAATTCATCTTTGAAGGTATCCATGCGCGCAGACACCAAAGCAAAATTTATGTCTAAAATTATTCTTTTACGCTCTGAACATCCGACGCGGAAAACCTACAACAGAGAGTTACACTTTTAAATTTGAAGTGCTCAACAAAATGCAAACCCATGAAGACCTGAATTTATACAATCTTTTGCATGAGAGTTCGTATTTCGTAGAAATTATTTGGTGCACCAAAGTAAAAAATAAACCTCTGTCAACTTGACAGACTTGTGTGGTAAGGGATAGAAAGAAAATTAATAACAACAATAATTATTTTATAATTATATGTTGCACCGAATATTTTAGTGAGATTGAATATGGTAGTTTTGCATTCATAAGTGTAAAAAAAAATCTGCATTTATCACTTTCCACATTTTTACACCGAATTTACGGCATTTCCATTACTGATCTTAGGTTGAAAATTTATTTATTTGTTTTCAAATAGCCTATGGCTAATATGAATGCATTACAATTCATATATCATATTAACAAAAGAGGGAAAAAACCAAGATGTTAATTTCACTTAATCCTTTACGAGAAATGTTACATTCTCTCTCCTCTAGCCATTTACCCAACATTTCTCTGAAACTTGTTCTGGTCCTTTTTATTTCTTCTGGTAATTTGTTACAAATTGTTAAACCTTTGTTTTTCTTGCTTTACTATTTCTATTATAAGTCGAATGGAAATGATTTGCTGCCTTCTCTTATAATTATTATTCTTTTGTACTAGTCTATGCACAAACCTTGGTAACAATCCACTTTCCAACCTATACACAAAAGTCAATGCATCTCTAACTATTTCCTTTTCAATATAAAATATCCTAAGTTCTTTAGCATTTTATTGACATTTTCAGTTTGTCTTTTATTTAGAACAGCCCTCAATCCCTTATTAAAATTATTTTGCTATTTCATAATTCCTCTTTTTCTCGTCATGATTAATAATGTGGACCAGTATCTTATGTGAGGCTGCACAATTACTATAAACATTAACTCTTTTACTGGTTTAGATTAGACTTTTCTTAATTTGTGTACTTGTATTTGCTACTTTTTTATTTATATAATCTACATGATCTATAAACTTAAGATTATTGACTATAACTACGCCAAGATATTTATAATTTTGAACCAAATTAATTTTAGTTCCTGTTCCCTAAAAATTTTCTTCCCCATCACCATACATGTTGTTTTTGCCACATTCAGACTTAACAAGTTTTTATTTATTCATAAAAAAGCTTTTGTTGTTATAAAATTTTCTTTTTCGGGTGACTTAACTTTAAACTGTCACAACGTAAATAAAAAATAAAAAATGAAAGATGATAAGCGTATTACTTAGCTAACTCTCACTTTGCAAAGGTAGTCACAGAACCTCACATGAAGTTAATTATGTGGGTAAACAGGAAACAGGGTTTTAAAAATGGATCGAGTGATGAAATTAATAAAAGTAATAACTTTAAAAAATAAGATGTTCCGCTATTATGTTCTAGTTTATAAAACAGTTCATTATGTTTTGAGCCGATTAGTATGTGAAGTTCGATTTAGCGTGCCTGTTAAAGTTATTTTCTTATGTTATACGGGACTGACTATACGAATATCAAAAGTTGGATTTGATGTTGATCATTACACTTATTTATTACTTTTTTTTATATAAATGGATAATTTCTTACAAATGCAAGAAATTAGAGGTTTAAAGCAAACCTTTGGCAGTTAAGTTCCAAATATTTAAGTCACTTCTGCCATTTGTTAGTTTACAGTACTTTTGTCTGTTTACATCAATTATCATACGAAGCTGAAAACTTTCGCAAGACAAGAAAATTGTTATTTGCATGACTTAAATTGGTTCACTACTATTAACCTTTCCTTAATTTTTCAAAATATTCTCTAATCAGTATTACTTCCACAATTTATTAAACGTAATTGTTCACACCCTTCAAATTTTCTGTCACATCCCTGATTGCTTTAAAAATTTCATTTCATTACTATCTTTGCTATTTTCCACTGTACCAGCTGACTAACAATATAAGATTATCTCCACTGTTAGGTTATTAATAAATCATGTGTTATTAATAAATCATGTGTTATTAATAAATCATGTGTCCACTAAATTCATTTGGAAATGACGTGCAATGTCTAGATTTCCCATTGATTATTATCCTTGATCGTCTGTGATGAAAGAATTTTTCCTATACATCAACTTCCGCATTTTACAAATTTTTCCTTTAAATTCTTTCAGTGATTCAGATAAATTGTTCAGAATGAGAGAAATAAGACTTTCCCGGCGTATTTTTGATATGAAATCTTCGCGGTTCTCCGCCGGATCGAAAGACAAGCTTTCGGCGGCTTGCTCTGCCGCCGAAAGCTTGTCTTTCGATAATACTATCCGGCGGAGAACCCGCGAAGATTTCATATCAAATTGTTCAGAATATCCCACAGTAACTTATTCCATTATCTCACTCGCTTAACTTCTAAAGCAAATCTTCCCATTCTCTCGTGCCTGAAATCGAATGTGAGTTTATCATCTTGGTCATATCTTCCATTCCACACTCTATTCCTAATTATTCTACCGAACGTCGATTCAAGTCTCTTATATGACTTATGTACTACCATCTTCAATGATCTCCTTTCTTCCAATGATTCTCAACTCCTTTATTAAATCAGTTATGGATCATGCTTTACTCCAATTTCTGCAAACAAATCTTATTGCATCCGGAATTTAATGTGCGTCCCATACTAACATACGCAAGCGGTGGTCTTACCGAGGTTTTATATTCAATTTTTTTTAAACTGCTTAACGTCTCTTAACAGCGAGGTCTTTAGAGACGGGAAAGGATGGGGGGCAAGGAATGGCAAGGAATTCGGCCATGGCCTTTTGAAGGAAGCATCCCGGCATTTGCCTGGAGTGATCTGAAAAACATGGAAAACCCAAATCTGGATGCCCGGACAGGGATTGGAACCGGCGTCCTCCCGAATGCGAGGCCAGAACGCTAACCGTTACACCACCACTCTCGGCTTTATATTCAAAATCTCTCACACCCCGTCATCACAATGTCACGGAATTCTTGAAAGTGTCTCCCTACCACCTACCGAATATGTCAATCCCAACTGAATTTATCATCAAATGTTATGCCAGTATATTTACTCCTTATGCCTTCAATAACTTATTATTCCTCCATCTTATAATCATTCGGTTCTTTTATTTTTCTGTTTGTGTACTTATAAGATGAGAACTTTTGTCATTTGTCTTCTTTCCGTGTTGAGTTACCCAAGTACATATCCTGTTCAGATCCCCTGTAGCTGTTCACAGTCCTTTCTTATTTTATTAGTTTTACTTCTAGATCTACATAAACACTCCGCAATTCACAGAAAACTGTTTGTGGTATTGTGTGCTTTGCAGTAAAACTAGTCTCTTTTGTACGCAGTTCAATTCCCAATGCCACGAAGGAAGAATCCGTATCAGTTCTGTGACATTTCCGTGATACTTTCAGCAACGACAAACCGCATAGCGCTTTTTTATACAGACTAGGTATTTTTTATTATTCCCTTATTATAAGGATCCCAATATTCAACAGTTTT
Organism: Vandiemenella viatica; assembly: GCA_031002005.1. NCBI lineage: Eukaryota > Metazoa > Arthropoda > Insecta > Orthoptera > Morabidae > Vandiemenella > Vandiemenella viatica. The sequence goes on from CM061920.1 coordinate 193,418,173, forward strand.
AAACGCTATTTGCTTTCTAGATACGCATTCTAGAATTAAGTTTTCCAGCAGCCGATGTTCTATGATGATGCCACTTTAGCTTTGTACTGTGAGACATAAGTACTTAGAGAATTCATACTTTCCAATTCCTTAAGGGCATTACTTGCACTTATAGTGGTTCAAAATAGGCTTCCATTTATCTCATCATGTTGACATAACGTCGAAATCTCATCGAATCACTAAACAATCAGCAGAACCCTTTATTTTTCTGCAGATAATTACAAAAACACTAAATAGCCTTAAACAGCTATTGTTTCCAAAATAGTATATAAATATCAAGAACAGAAGTGCTCCTAAAGCATTTCCTGTGGGATGTCCAATTCATCGTCTAAATAATCACACAGTTATTTTCCCATGAGATCATATTGCGACCGTCCAAATAAGAAATCAAGCATCCATTTATAAATCAGTTACGATATTCCTTACACTTGGATATTCGAAATCCCTAAAAAAAAATATAATGTGCAAACTTAACGTGTAACTTAACTTTTTGTAACCATGCAAAGTTTAAATAGCTATTAATAAATAAATTACGCCAGTGCAATTGACTTTTTTGTATTTATTGTTCTCCCGTACGCGTTTCACTTCTTTTGCAGACGCATCTTCAGCGGTTTTTTTCTGTTAATTACGTACAAAAGTTGTAAGCAGGTTATGTTGTGTTTGGTATAGTGGAATTAATTATTATCTAACTTATAATCTACTTACATTTTGTGGTCTATTGCATTTCTTTTATCTCCATTCTCAGCATCATTGCTTTTGCATTTTTGGTGAGAAGTGTCTTCATTATTCAGATTCACAACACTACACTTTATTGCACTACACTATGTGTTTTTTCTTGTTTGTTTACTAAATATCGAGTTTGTGTAGTTATGCGGTTTTGTTTAGTTTTTTCAGTCTTCCATTTATTTGGCGGTTTTTTTTTTTTTTCAAATGAAAATAAATTCAGTATTTTTTGTGGTTTTTTATGTCCTTATTTATTGTTGTTTTTTCCTGTTTCGATGTTTCTATTTTATTTTAGTTTCAGTGTTCTGTATAGTGTTGGGTGTGTGAGGTTTGTGTATTCATTTATTATTCGTTTTCCTTCTGTTAGTACTTTTTGTATATGATAGTTTTCTTGGAATGTTAGTACTTGTGGTTTGTTGTTTTTTATGGTGAGTATTTGCATGTCTGAGTCAATATTTGTTGGGTGGTGGTTGTGTTCTGCAAATGTTGAATGGTTGTTATATTTTAGAGCTCTTATATGTTCCTTGTATCTGTTTTCGAATTTTCTGCATGTTTGTCCTATGTACTGTGCTTCGCATTCATTGCATGATAGCCTATCTAATCCTGAGTTGTGATATTTATTGAATTGTGTGTTATTTTTAAAGTTTTTATATAATGTGTTGTCTGTTCTGATTGCCATTTTTAGTCCCTGTTTTTTTTAATATATATTCGCAATTTTGTATGTGTCTTTGTTGATGTATATCATCACATGCCATTTTGTAGTGTATGTGGTGTATTATCTGGAGTTGCTCTATTGTGGTGTGATGATGGGGTTGTATTGTGTGAAGTTTTCTTTATTTGTCTTATAATTTTGTTGTTTAGTTGGTGTACCCTGAATTCCTTGTGTCCATTTTTGTTGGCTATATAGATGATTGTGTTAAGTTCTAGTATGTTGTTTTCTTTATTAAATGGGATTTTGTTCAGTCTATGGAGCATGTGCCTTATTGCAGCTTCTTTATGAGTGTGTGGATGATTTGAGTCAGTTTGTATTATCATGTCTGTGGTGGTGAGTTTTCTGTAAATCAGAAATGACTGTTGCTGTTTGTGTCTTGTTATGGTTATGTCAAGGAAGTTTAGTTTACCATTTGTTTATTAATTTTAATATTATCAGCAATTGAGGAAAATGATCCACAACATCCATATATTAAATAGCTATTCCGCATGTAGTTATATTACATATATTTGTTTACTGAAAATTATGACAACTGCTATTAGTGTCGCAGTATACCTAGTGCCTCATGTGCACGAAAACTTAAGTGCTAAACCGATTTAATGAATCATCTTGAATGAAAATAGTATTTTTCTAAAACGGACAGTCAAAGTAGTTACGCTCACATTTTATGTGACTGCAATACCCAATCACATAATTTAATGCAAGTGGTGATAGCCGTCTTTGTTCTTCTAACTGTTTGTACCATTTGTCAAAGAATTAGAAACAGGAAATCAGATTTCAACCCCTCTCAAAAACAAATAACAATTATTATTTGAAAAAATAGTTCTGTATTGTTGCATCTGGCTTGTTGTTTTGAAGAACCTTGCACCTAAATCTCGTTCATCCTTCGGAAATGTAGGTTTTCTTCGAGAAATCATTTCGAATGAATGCTGTAGATGGCTTCTATAATCCTCCAAATCCTGACTCTGATGACGTTACTAGGTCCAAATGTTCTAAAGGAGTCGGTTACTAGTTTGGAACTTGCTGACTGGAAGTATAAAACTTAGTGTACCCTTTGGCCTACCCTAGAAAAAGGTAAGTGAAAGAGTAGTGCGCGGTAGAGCAACGTTCAGATAGCGCAAGACTAGAACAACACTTCATTAAATCATGCATGCCCTGGCTTGTATTCGAATCTAGAAGGATGACCTCTTACGTTGCTGCAATCAGTGCTCTGAAACAAGTTTAGATCTCTTCTCGTTGTCTGATTAGAGGAGCAGAGCGGTTAGCTTCTTTCTAGATGTAATAACATTACTTTAACAATCTGATTTTCCCTGGCTCGGAATAACGTGCGTTCCCTGGAGGCTGTGTCACTAAACGGAGTAATTCAATTCCAAAATATTACACCACGTTCTTGACATTGTCTGAGGGGAATGTCACCTTATTGCTCCGGAGTCGCGTTCACATAAATACTCACTATTTGCTTCCTCTGCATGGCTGAATTGTATGGTGGAACACATTCTGATGACGCTTAGATGCGATACATACTATCAATATTTTACGAACCGGTTCATTATATTTCACCAAGAGAAATGCAATCCCCTCCTCAATAATCATCAGTAAGGCTAACTTCACTCTAAAGAGTGGCTAAATACTTCAGATATATCGATTATTTTATCGCTGTAATTTTTATAGATTTTTATTCACGTGAAAGAATCAGAATAACGTCGACAAACAACATAAACTCTTCAAAATCTTTGAAGGAAAAGCTGAATTTTGAAACATGTTGCAGTTCCAAATTCTTTGAGACTGTTTTTTAAGTGACCAAAAAGCAGACGGAAAAATAATTCGGCTCGATGATGTTTACAGAGGGAGCAAGCTCATGTTAGTTTTCTTGAAGTGTGGCTTTGTAGATTTTCAACTAAAATGAGCTCAACGAACTCATACCCAACGGAATTAACAGGAAGCTGTTTACCTAGTGATTTGGTCTAAACCAAAAACTGACCATTTATGCGGATAAAAGAAAACAAGAGCCCATGTCAACATCATTATATTTTGTGAAAGGCCAAACTATTAGTTTTATTTTGATAATCACAAGAATAGTATTCAACATACGTATTAAACTCTAGTTCTAATGTAACATTATGCATACGATAAGGAGGAAACACTTAATTTTTAATCTCACGAATATCGCAATTGTTTGTGTGTAGTTGTTATTCAGTCCGTGTTTCTGTGATTTTTCCTCCATGCTATCCTTCTTAAATTTTTATTACTAATTGAAAAGGAAGACTATTCTTTCATATTTCGTCCGTATAATCACAACTTGGTGGTATATAATATATATATATATATTTTAAATTGATTTTTAATTTATTCGTTATATCATATGTTTCACTGGCAGAGACTGAAATTTATAATGAAGTTTCTCTTAGTTCCAGTTCTAATGTTCAACAGGGGCTACATATTTACGAAATCTCTCTCAGAAAAGTGTAGCTACTTCCCGTCAAAAAAGACATCATTATCACCTTTACATTGTCTTTCTTTACTACCAACTCATGCTACCTTCAGGGGTTCCCTAACGTATGCTGTAGCAAAATAAAAAACTCGTAGTTATTACATTTCAGTAACATCTGTTCCGCATAACAACGGTGATTCACGCTCAGTTCCAGCTACGAGAGAAACTTTCTGCTTCCAGGGAAATCGCACCTTACTTCATTCACGCCGTCTTGAAATAAATCAAAACCAGTGACATTAGTTCCCTTCACTGAACACTTCCATCGTTTGTCAGCCTTTCGGAATTTTTTCCAGTTGTTATTCCACTACCTCTGGCCACCTCTCTGCTCCACCACTAGCCCACTCTCCCAATATGCCTGTTGTCCGCCGTGGTGAATATCTTTGCGGATGGCAAGATTGTCTGGCGCTCGTTGTGGGTTGCATAATCCTGTGTCTCTATGAATAGAGCCAAGTAGTCGCTGGGAGACCAAAACACAGCGAGGACAGGACGGCCGGGCGCCAATGGTGACCGACCTGAATATTCATCGCGACGCTAGACTCGTATTGGGAGATACTCCGGGGACGTCCACAACTGGTAGGCGTACAGCTCGTCAAAATAACGACTCACTAATTTTATCACTAGAAAAACAAAGATTGTTCTGCAGTAGGGTCAACGGACAATCTGAACAGAATGCGGGGATGAAGGTAGAAAAAAATTTTCAGACCGTCAACACGGGATATTACAAACTGCAGTGTTGCCCCATACATCACGCTGAGGGAGGTGGCAGGTTAATATTATTTAAGTGGCTACTGGTGTTGTTTTTTCTGTTTACATTAAGGAACTTTGCATTTCATTTTCAGCGCAATGTACCGGCGAGAAACTGTCGTTCCGCTCTATAATGTAAGTCTATCTTTAACACAGTAAACTCGTGACTGCAATCGACCTCTAAGTTCTTCTTAATCGTAATTCTTGAAGCCATCGAGAATGATTATGGCGTAAAGTTAAGTCACCTACGGAGGGTGATGAAAATCATAAAATGGCAACTCCCTGTATTGCTCATGCTGTCGTAGCTACTGGCAGATAATCGCTGAGAGAAAGGTATCGTAACGTGATTTGATTTTCTGTTTAGCTGCCCCTGAGTTAAAAAAATTGTAGTTTTAAAAACTAAAAACATGCTTTCCTAGTAATGTGAACTAAAAGGTTATAAATAATCTTTAATATAAAGATTTTGTTTAACAGTGATAGGACGTCCACACAATTCAGAATAAATTAATTTTTTTTTGAATAAGCTTAAAGAATAAAGTCACTGATTACAAAATTAACATTAATGTATAAAAGCGTGGGGTGCAATAACAGTTGTCTTGTATTTTTTTGTCGTTGGCTGTTTGTAAAGGTCTCAGTTAATTTTGCAATCAGTGACTTTATTCTTTAAGCTTATTCAAAAAAAAAAAACTTATCCTGAATTGTGGGACGTCCTATCACTGTTAAACAAACCTTTAATTTAAGATTATTTTTACCTTTTAGTTCCACATTACTAGGATAGCGTGTTTTAGTTTTTTAAACTACAATTTTATTTTTAACTTTTTAGTTCAGATATTTTCAAAAGTATGTTCCTTACTGTTGCTTTTCTTCGCCAATCTCTACTTTTTCTTTGTGTTGTAGTTTCATTTTTAATTATTATTTCCACGAGTTAAATACAATTAAATGGTTGCTCAGCCAGAGGTTCAATAACAGGGTAAAGGTGGAAGAATACTCTTCTATAATAGTAGGAAATAATGTTTCGAATACTCACTATTCAACATCACGTTAAGCGACTGCAGACATAGAAACCTTTCTGGATAGGAGACAGCGGAAGACGATCGTCTTCAGCAACCAAGGGTCGTAAATCACACCGGGAAACTGGAGATGGTCCCCAACGATGATGATGATGATGATGAGGAACTATAATGGGCGGGAAATCTCCGAAGGGTCTGGCCGCCAAATGACGAAGGTTTCTCGAATCGCGCCTGTGCACTAATGTCGCGGCTGCATTTGCCTAACTCGGTAATCCCATCAAGTATAGGGTACGTGCAGTTTAACTTGAAATCCGAACCATGTGTTATCCTAATCTTTTCCATTTATAATATCCGCGAAAATTCGAACCGAATATCGGGATTCGAGCAGGGAACGTCTGTTCGCCAGTCACACGCCATAACCAAATGGGCCACAAAGGCCGATGCGGAAAGTGGGTGAAAATGAGCCACATCTGTCATAAGGACGGTAAATCACTTTAGTGTTCTTACTGTCAAAGCAATGAGATTACCAAGACATAGATACACCAATTATTGAATTGTCATCGGTTCTAATACATGTAAAAAATTTCAGACAATTCGGACTTTCTGAAGTGGGTGAAAATTGAACTGAAATTTTTCCATTTACATTCAACCACTTTTTAAATATTTCTGACAACGCGGTCGAGAGTGAAATTATTGAATTTTTTCGGTTCTTAATAAGTGTACAAAATCATCAGGATGCGGGTAAACACTGAGATGAAAGATTCCGTTACACGCAACCATTTTTCTATTGTTACCGTCAATAGCAGGACGTTGCTAAGTGACTGCTGTATTGCCAACGGTTCTTAAAATGTGTGCAATTTTTTTCTGTTTTTACTGTCAAAGTAATGAGAATATCAAGATATAACTATGAAATTATTGTATTGTAATCAGTTATCGATACATGAGCAAAATTTCAAACAATTCGGACATCTGGAATTGGGTTAAAATTAACTTGCAAAATTTCACGACATTCTACCATTTTTTCTGTTGTTACTGTCAAAGTAATGAGAATAGCAGGGTACAGCTATGAAATTATTGTATTGTCACCGGTTCTAATATGTGTGCCAAATTTCAAACTGCTCGGACATCTGGAAGTGGGTCAAATGGAGTTGCAAAATTCCGTTACATTCATACATACAAATCAAGCTAATACTGTATAAAGCGTGTAAAAATGTGATTATTCACTTAGTGTTGACTAGTTTATTCCATTTTTTTTGACATTTTTCTTAGTTTTGTGGTTTTGTTTTGTTTTTTTTTTTTGTATTCTAGTTTTTACCACGCGTCATTTTTATGAATTCCACTACCTCTAAATTATTTGATTGGATTCGTGGAATGATCCACCCTGCTAGTGAGAATTTTTAAACATCTATGGAAATACTGTAAACTGTTATTTAACATCTACTATATAATTCCTAAGCTCACTCACTTACCTCGATAGCAATTGGTTGGATAACGGTGACGTCACGTGTCAGCCTTCGCCAGCAAATTAACAGTGCCTAGAGATATCACTAAAAGAAATTCGATATTATGTCCAAAATTTAATACCAAAGCCGCTGTTACCAAATTAATTGTCGTAATACATTCATTATGTTTGCTTTAAGTAGCATTTTATAGTTAAATAAAATATCGATAAACTTTATGGCTTAAAAATCGGGGGACTTCTTTTCAGTAGCATTTTACTAATGAAAGCAATATAAAAAACTTTTGAAAAACTTAAATTACGCATGGTCTGTGCTGTAGCTAGACTGTCAACTGTAATTCCGGCCGAGACCAAATTTCAATTTAATTAAAACTTTCGCTTGACCAAAGTTTATACATTACGATTTCTTTGCTTTTTACTTACCACTTTCGTTAATGATATTTGTTCATGTTCGCTGTACGTGAGTTTAAAGTGGACATCAGGCCCTATCAGTGTTTAATACTTACGACTATTAATACTTCTGAGCTCTTCAAGCTTAAGAGATTTTAGTTATCCTAAAGGTGATTGGTCACATCAGATGAAACAAAGTTCGTATTTTAGTTATCCTAAAGGTGATTGGTCACATCAGATGAAACAAAGTTCGTATTTTAGTTATCCTAAAGGTGATTGGTCACATCAGGTGAAACAAAGTTCGTATTTTAGTTATCCTAAAGGTGATTGGTCACATCAGATGAAACAAAGTTCGTATTTTAGTTATCCTAAAGGTGATTGGTCACATGAGATGAAACAAAGTTCGTATTTGGTCACATCAGGTCAACCTGTCTTAATGCCTGACCATAAAAACTGGACCCGTGACGATATGCAAAAAAACCGTTACGAGCTTACACTAGTCCTGAATAAACGTGTTATACGTAGTAGTTTGACTTCACATTGTTTACACTCTTAGCATCTACTCAGAGGTTAATGACTAAAATTCTGTATGAAACTGTTGAACATACCAGTGAACGATTAACCAGCGTCCGGTTTTACAGCTGGATACCTTTACGCCTTAGACGCAAAGTGGTGCGTTATACTGTTTTTATATATATATAACGGCCAGTAGGTAATTACTAGGTAATATGAGAATGGTTTTGTATAGCTCCTGTCGAAGATAAATAATTTTAATCATGTACTGTACATGTAGAGGCCTGCTGTAGTAGTACTACACCAATACTGAGTGAAAGATAGTAAAAGATAACTTTGAAACTATGGATTTATATTTTGTATTTCCCAGTTGTAGCGAGGGGAGGGAACGTCCCTGTTTCCCACTGCACAAATTCTTTTGAGAAGGTATCTATCTACTTTGACCACAGTTTCGAAACAGAGCTTCACTTCTAATGTAAGGAGAGAATGAAACCTTTTTATCCAGAAAAATTTGAATTAAGTGACCACGGAGAAACTAACAACTAACAGGAGAAACTTTTCAGTAAAATAAGCTGAAATACTTCACCACTATGCGTAGCTAATTTCTTAATGGCATTATGTAGGCTTCTGAAATGTTCGACATCAATCATTACTTTCATTTGGTCTTCAGAAGTCAACTGTTGCCAATACACGGTAAGTCCACTAATGAAGTGTATGGATTACCCTACCTCTAATTTTCGTATAATAATAATAGCATATGAATCTGTTTCATAGATATGGATAAGAACTTTTTTCGGAATACAGCTCAGAACTGAAAATCATATTTATGAGACACATAGGAATGCGAATACAAGGAGACAGGTCTGTAGGGCCATTACTAGGGGTAACTCCTTTCATTTGGTTGTGGCTTTAAGCCTCGTCGACGTCGAGGTGATTAGAAGCGGTAAAGGACTGAGGCAAGGAATGGGAAGATATTGAGACATGGCGTACTGAAGGAACCATCCCGTCACTCACCTGGAGTGATTACGGGAAACTATGGAAAAGCGAAATCTAGAAGTCCGGACGGGGATTAGAACCCACATCCTTCCGAATGCCAGACAAGAGCGTTACCACTCACCAACCACGCTTGGTTTGGTAGCTCTATATTTTATTTAGATATCTCAGCACGTCACTGTAAGTGACAAGTGCCACTGTGCATTCGCTTTCGCGGGGAAGGCTGAATGTTGCAAAGGAGCCAGTCCACACGTTCAGCTGCATGGGGATATGTACCCCAGTCCTTCCCTGAACTGTGCGGCCAGCTGGCAAGTATATGGTATATCAATGAAATTTGTTGTGTTTGTTATTTTCTGATATTCTTCATCCTTTTCTGTTTCCCGGTGTTTGCATTTCTCAGTAGTTACTTGGCACAATACTGTCCGATATCGTTGCCCTTCGGCCTCGTTTATCATTGGCCCTATCACAGATGCACAGCAAGTGAAGATAAAGATTATTTATCGACAGTCGCCAACACTAGTGCGTGTTGACGTCAAAATCTGCTCCACGTCTTAAATAATTTGAAGTACTTGGCTCCAATGAAGGACGATATTTTAGTCGTTTTCGGCAGCAGCTGGAAAACTTAGCAAGCAAATCGGCGTTTTTCATTGGTTCAAGTTATGCAACATGTCAGTGAATACCATCGTATGTGCGGATAAGATTACGCAACGATTTTTGGCAGCAGTTGGCGCGGTAGTGTTTTGTTGCTCGCTATCTGACAGTTGTGTGACAACGGCAGTTCACCACAGCAGTTAATTTCACGCTGCTATACTTTTCACATGTCCTCGTGCTTCGAGTTTCTTAGTTTCTCATTTATTTATTTTTTAAATTTTTTGTCTCTTAATTTCAATGTTTATACTCTATGATAAACCGTTATGTAAATGAAATGTTCTCAGACAAATTTAACAAATTCGTATCTAGCGTTTACATCTGACGAGATATAACCAATGCAGGGACGTTGCCAAACGAGAGATTCACAAACAACTGGCAACACATCTTCACCTCGTATATATAGGAACGGAAAAACCATAAAGTACATTTTTTAATGCGAACGGTCAAACGAAAGATACTTGTTTACTTCTTTGAGGCGAATTTTTAAGAGTTTGAGTTTCCTGGCGAACAGAAGCTAATTATTCCTCTTTATGTGTTTAAAAATTCGCAAACAATCAAGCAGGCACTACTACTTTAGTGCAGTATCAGAAACGTTTTAATGGAAAACAATCAAACGTATTGTAACTGTAATTTAGTCATTGCAAACGTTCTCTATATATACTTTTTTACGCTTACTAAGAAAATTCCGTTTTGCAAGATGATAAAAATAATACCAAACTTGCGCTCAAATTACAATTTTGATGAGTCTCCAGTCTTCTGTGCTCTGCTTAGAATTAATGGAAGACCCTTTATAACATATCTTCTTTTTTTAGCAATTAGACCGCAGTTATACAATATTTAAATTAAATATACAATCTACAAAGCGTGCTTGAGACAGTCTGATAGATTACGCCTATAAATCTGCCTCCCGCGTTGTCTGCCGTTCAACGAAACCTGCTCTTTCCTGTAATGTATATGCTGCCTGCAGCCTGACTGTAGAATATAGTAGTTACCTAGGCCAACTGGTGAAAATCTTATATCTCTCAGATCGGTAAAGCATCTAATTCAAAATCCAGCAAATTTCAGCTGCAGCTGTCAAAAGTTTGTAATACTTGTTGTCAGGACAGATGAAGCATCAACGTCCCCGTGCTGTGAGTGACGTTGCCGCTAAAGCGATGGCTGACACACCTGAAACCGTATCTTCGTTCTATGTACACGAGCACAGAAGCGGGGGCATGTACGACGCTAAGTATCTGACATCCTGCCCCTCGGGAGGACGCCGGTTCGAATCCCCGTCCGGGCATCCAGATTCGGTTTTTCCATGGTTTACCCAAATCACTCCAGGCGAATGCCGGGATTCTTCAAACAAAAGGCCATGGCGGAATTCCTTCCCGTTCGTTGTTCCCAATCTCATCCCGCCTCTAGTGACCTCGACGTCGACGAGGCGTAAAGCCATAAGCAAAAAAAAAAAAAAAAAAAAATCAAACGGAATAGACGACGTTGCAGTTACGGACGACACGAAGCCCTCCATAATCAGACATTTCTACTCGTCAACGCGGCACCGAAAGGCGGAAATTCGGAGGGTCTGCTACGGCCAGAGAAAGTTGATGATTGTCGGTACAAATGCCCCTGAAATACATTTGAATTTTGCTCGACTATGAACAAAGTTATAACTAAAATATGTACTCACTTAGGACAAATAACATTTTCGTAATTTTTGTTTCAGTTGCATGCTGAGTTATTACCAGTATAACTATTAATGACAAACTAAAACTCCTAATAAATCAGCTGCATTTTAAATGGACGCATGTAAAAATTTGGGCTTTAAGGTTTTAAAAACATTGGCTTTAAAAATTATTACAATAGTAATTCAAAAGAGATATTTTGGAAATTTGTAGAACAAAGGACCTGCTTAAATGTTCTTGAAACAGAAACAGCTAAATCAACTATTATGAAAGCTCATACAATAATTTTGAAATTTTACGAAACTTCTATTTTTGGAACTAGATTTGCCGGCTTCATAACTAACACAAAATCGTCCCTCAAGAAGCAATAAAACACTGACAGGAGACATGAAAAACGAAATTCAGTACACAAATTTCGAAGATTATAACACAATTACGTTCAATCCAAAGAGCCAAATATCAACAGCAACAGGCACAGAAATCAGAAACATGTGTCGATACCCCTTTGTTCGCATGTAATTAGAGAAAGATGATAAAACCTGAATCTAACTAGAGACCTTTACTGAAATATAATGTTACGAAACAACATGAACTGTAATTGGAATCGAAATACCTGAATCCATAATTTCAGGCTCGACTTTAAATGTTTGACAGTAATCGAATTGTACGTTAAAATTGTAATTTCGGTTGGGATCTTTACAAACAATCAGCTGTTTCTTCAGACCCGGGTCTGTATGTGTGGAATGGTTCCGTTGTTCCTATTCCACTTAGAACTCCGGGTCTCTTTTAGTTGACAGGTGGCCTAGACAGTGGCGGACTGTGTTGTAACATTGCTGGCTGACCTACACTCCCGAGGACTTCTGGATCATAATGCATATCCATTAACATTTTCGTAATGTGAGCCTAACGACATTGGCACTGGTCCTCTCGTTAGGTCATTGTCTGTTTCCAGGAATACGGATTATGCGAAGCTGACACTGACGATAATGCATTCCCCGGACAGGCTCTGTGATGGAGGGCCACAACATGCTCTCCACCGATGAGTCTGTTAATGGCCGTTGTGTAATCGAGTGTCAAGTTGGAAAACATCGCCAGAAATGGATGACTTCACGACATGCGTAATTTGGCAAGTAAATTATGTCCTGAAGTTTGATATAACTATTCACTGCATCTTTCTAACAAGAAAACAGAATTCTATTTTTGTTCCTCCCCTTACCCCTCCCCAGCAATAAAACTTCGACGTTGCTTTAAAACAATGTAACTTTATTCATATACTATGTATCATTTGTGCAAGAATGTGCAGTGCTGGATTAGTTTTGAATTTCTCATTAAACAGTGCAGTGTAAATTTAGTTACATCAGCAAAATTTACCAGTCATGCTACATTCCACAAATCGTGTCAGTAACATGCATTTTTCCTCTATTTCCATCACATTTCTCTTATTCAGTTCTGTAAACGCATAGTACTAATTGGATCTGTCAAATAAACGATCACTGCTGGTAAAGTAAACAGTTATATCCTTTAACTTGAAAGTGTTATGCATGATGGATATTAATAACTTTTCTATACACTAATGGTCAGAATAACTGCCAGTTAAATTCAAGTACGTTGAAAATTATCTTGCGGAATCGTATCAATCAATATAATTTTCTTTCCTAACAGACAAGCAGTCCCCGTAGTAATGGAAATAAGCAAGGAAGAAGACTTCAAATAAACGTGAAATAAAGTATTTGGGCTGGGACCAGGAAAAATCATCACTTTTCAAATGAGAAAAACATTAATGTAATAATTAGATCGTTGCTAAACAAGTTTCCGCCTTCCCAGTACGGGAGCTTAGAGCTGAGCACGCCTGTAACCTAACGCTTATTGTAGCTCCACCTCCACCAGTCTAATCAATCGCTGGAATCGAGACCACCCCCAGCTTTTGTACGACACCATCAGATTCCAGCTTTTCTGGTTTTGGAGCATTTACCTGACACTTACACTATGAAAACCCAGCAGTGATAAATTCATTACTTTCCTTCTTCACTTGGTAATGAAGAGTCCTGCTAAAGCGTAAATAATACTGTAGAAGATTCTGACCTGAACTGAAGAATGTGTTACATTTTTCTTAAATTTTTATGGCATTGAATAACAATATTTTGTAAGAATTCTCCACCAAAGAACTTCTATAAGTTCATTGGTTTATATTACTTATTTTCATGGTGGTTGTTAATATTAATCTGTAGTTTACTAGCTGATACCCACGACTTCGTACGCGTGGATTAAGAAATTAGTTGCCAGAATTGAATATACGTAGGAAGCCGTTGATAACGTAGGATTGGTCCCAAACAACACCGAGTCGCTATAATATGACAAGAAAGCCATTACTATATCATTCTACCGTCGAACCTGTCTCATGAAGAGAATTAATTTCCAACATATTAAAAAAGGTGCGGGGATGTGGGGAAGGGGGGAGGGGGGTGAGGGGGGCTTAACTAAGGGCAACTTATTTCAACTTAGTCTTTTCTTCTTTCTTCAGCATGAGATTCCGATTCTTGGGATCTAGTAACTTTAGCTGCTCGTGCTCTGCTAGAGCTATACCTTAGGCCAGTTTACGCCCGCAAGACATGTCAAAAAAGAAGGCAAAATAAACTGGTGTCTGAAACATTTAAGCAGACACAAAGTAATAGTACAGAGAAAATGGAACTCTATAATAAATAATACGTTTTGTCTCTAAGCGAAATTTATTAACAAATCATGCACTAACATAATGCGAAAGAAGCGCTGCTTGAGCAACTGACGTAACATTACAGACTAACACGCACATCCGTCTCTCTGTCATCATTATATAAGTTTTCAAAATTTCGTAACTACAACTGTTATTTGTACCGAAAAAAGTGTCCTGCACCCTTCCTAGAGATACAAAGTATTTTCTTGTCAAATTCCATCAGTTTCGGTGTAGCCATTTGGTCGTCAAAACGTAACAAAAAGACAGAGACTTACTTCTGCATTTATAGTTTTATTATTGTAGGTCACACACACACACACTGACCGCGAGAGTAACAACCCATGAGGGGTCAATATAACATAAAAAAGTGTACACCTACAGCATTGCTAGACTACCTACGATTTGCCTAGCATTGCATCCCTAAATTTGAGGTATCTACAGTTTAAAAATCGTTGTTTCCATGATGATTTGAACTGGAGACCACGCTTCAAACACAGTAAGCAAGCACTTTAACCACTCAGCTACCACACCGCTATATGGACAGGTATTACAGAGATCTACACATCCTACGCGTCTGTATATCGCCGATCTGTAATTTTTCAAAATTATGTGACAAGATGTATTATTTATACAGAAGAAAGTATGCTAAGACCATCCTAATGCCAGATAGTATCTCCTCGTCAAATTTCATCGCGATCGGATTAGTCGTTTAGCCCAAGAAACATAACAAACAGACAGAGAGACAGAGTTACTTTCGCATTTATAATATTATTATTATTATTATTACTCCGCGATTCACTATAAGTGTGTGGCGGAGAACAGATACACAGCACACTTGTAAAAATTATAATTCAAGGAACTCGGTTACGTCGTTAACATTAACACATATGGCGTGGAATAGACTGTAGCATAAAGAAACCGAAACACAACGCCATCTACTCGACCTAGATAACCAAATGTTGTGTCGATAAATTAACACATCACCATCTGTTAGAAACTTATGGAACTATAATAATAATAATTTCTTGTGGTCGTAATGACCTGTTGACAGGGTTTCTATTGGTAGCGCATTCCGCCCCCTGTCTGAGGCGCCTTAACCTAGCCCGGAAATCCTGTAGTGTACAGGGGACCTACAGTTTAACGTGGAATTCGAACCTCGGAACTGGCCTGGAGTACTTCACTAGAGGTGAAGGCCGGGTTAAGTACAGATGAAGGTTCCCGCCGAGACAGGGAATCGAACCGCAGACCTTTCGATCTCCAGTCAGACGCCTTAACCACTGCGCCACCAGACCGCTCAAACGTACGGAACTTACAAATAATTACAAAACATTGTCCTATGACAAACATTTAATTCGCAATAATAAATATTTAGATGAATAATAGAGTAAAAACTATCTTATCTCTTAAGTTGGACCAAATTGCACACAGTAAACCAAATTTCATCAAAATCGGTTAAGTAGTTTCGGAGTTTATCTGGGACAAACATCGTGAAGCGAGATTTATATATATATAAGATTTAATGAATCATTTTACATGTATTTATTGTTCCACGTCAAGTTATATTTTGTGCAGAGATTGTTACCACCCGCTACGCTGGCTGCACTACGATACCAGATAAGTTGGGGAGGTGGGGGAGGAAGTAAGAAAGTTAGGGAGGAAAAGGCATTTCGATGGGAATTGTGTTAGCTGTACTCAAGTTAATTGTGTTTGGTATCCTAAAAATAGGATCGATTGTTTCACGGGCTCATTACATTCTTCAAAAAAGTATCCGCCACTAAATATCCGTTCTACAAAACGCTTTTTCCCCTATTTAATATACTCTACATTTTATATTGATAAAAAAATCTTACATGGTCAACAGTGTAGTAACTGACCCAAAAAAAAATTATTTTGCTAGAGATTTTGATTTAATTGTACTGAAGGTCCCATCTTGTGTTATGATCATTTGGCGACCAAATATGTTACACTGGCAGACCTACCTCGCGATTCAGAAGAAAGATAGCTGCGCCGCCCGGGATACGAGAGTTATCCATCGGGGAAGTCGTCTCCGTAACCACAGAGCGAGAGACGAGCCGACTCGTTAGCGGACCTGAACCCTTCTACGCAGTAATCACAGGGATGCAGACGAATTATCTCGTTGACGGCCCTTACAATTAAGCGCGCAACACCCACAGCTATTCCATAACGTGCAACTCCCCGTAAGGCAAATTATTGAACTACTAGCTTCGAGCCCGTCAAAAAATGACGGTTTGAATGCAAAATTCTGGCAGTTCATTTCTTTTTCAGTTGGTTAATTATCAGAAATTATTAATATATAATGCTAATGGCCTTCATTTTGTAATGTTCTACATATTTCATTTGCAGTACACATAAAAATACAGTAGTAACTTCTACTGAACTAATGACGACGGAAGCATAGAACCAGTGAAATAAATAAATTTAAAAAAATTGCTATCCATGTAATATCAGTTTTATTACTGGTCGAGGCCCAATTCAGCATGTTAAATACGGAACTACTTCCACCCGCATTAATTAAAACCTTCAGTGACACGGTGCAGTTTAAATAGTTTGTAAAACTGATTTCAGAGTTCTGTAACAAATGTGTCAGTTGCAATTCTGGTCAACTTAACCACCACCTCCACTAATATTGCGTTCGAAAATCATAGCTTCTATTACCCTCATATGAATAATGACGGGCATCACCTATGGTGGTAGTAGGAATTTATTCAGGAAAAGCTTGTAAGGAAAAACGAATAATGACCTGGTCTACTGGAGATCGCGATTCCACCAAATTAACATTCAGTAATGACGTCATAATACTGCTGTAGTCAATCGAAAGACATATTATTTTCAAGCAGGACCATTATTTTGTAGTAATATAGCCTGGACCGGCATAACACATTTAAATGTACTTCGGAGAGTATTTCTAGAGGAGTCTTGCGTTTGAACATGGCAATGGTATGGCGCCAATTCCTGGCGGAATCGCGGCCTCCAATAATCCCGATTTTTTAAAGTAATTGCATTTTACTTTAAATGACTGAAAGTATAATATCAATAACGGATAACTGTCATTTATTTGAGTGATTCCTTTTGCAATTTGAATCTTAGCTTATGTTTTAACCTAGTAATTATAACTGATACAAATAACATAACATAACATAACATTGAATACCTTTCTCCTTACACGAATTTCTGCATCATGTTGTCATAAATAAACAAAAAGCAACATGTAAATTTAAACGAACGTACCAATTGTAGCTTTGTGACGTATAATTGCCTCGCATTAATTTTTTTCCTCTCTACTCTTCGTATTTTTGTGCTGTTACTTCCACGACAGAATATTTCGTTTAATCTGGCATCGCAGTTACGTTATAGCAGAGACCATGAGAAATTAAAGTTTCTAAAATGTTACTTTATTAGCGAAATGTTACCGAAAAGTAATCGTAATTCCACGTTTTTTCAACCGAAATATTTTTCCACATTTTTTTAAGAATAAAATGCTACGAAAATCAAACTTAAAGCCTGTATTATGTAAATTAATACATAGCAGTTGCGTATGTCTTAAACTGAATAAATAATTTCTAATATCTCCGCTAGCTGCTATTTTGCGGGCAAGAATATCGTTGTTGAATTGCGATTAATAAATTCTCACATCGCTTATACATAGTCATATCCATGATGATTTAAATCTATATAAAATGTAAATTTAAATCTCATTTAATAGCTAATTCGTTTATCAAAACTAAGGGTATCTTGTATTGTATTAGGAGTTTATTCTGGAAAAGTTTGTAAGGAAAAACGAATAAGAATCATTTTTAATGATATCTTTCGTGATATGAGTACCTTACTCTCGTTAGATTATCAGAGTATTTGGTTAAGATTTTATTTAAATAAATTTATTTTAATTTAAATGACGGAGAGTATAATTTTGAAAACGGATAACTGTTATTTATTTGACTGATACATTTCGCGATTACGTACGTTCGTGTAAACTTACTCTGAGTTTTTAATAAACCTCATTGTTTCTTATCTTCTTCCTAAAAAGTTCTTAGTTTATGCTTTAACCTAGTTCTTATAACTGATACAGGTTATATCGTAAACATCGAATACCCTTCTCCTTACATGAATTTCTGCATCTAGTTGTCGTAAATAAACAAAAAGCAACATGAAGGAACGTTTACAATATGGTGGCTGTTGATTCGCGAGTGACGGCTGCCACGTCACCATTCTCTAGCCAATATGTATAGACGAAGTGCGCAGTCTCCAGATCACGCATTTTATACAAGAGGATGTATTTGAAATTCAAGGATAAGAATGTCAGTGAATCGGTTATGCTGCTATGTCGAAATTCGACTTGCATACAGCAGGTAGCTTTCCAATGGGTACATGTTGCCAATACGTTGCACGTGTTTAAGTCATTACTATTGGCGTTTTAGTTTACAGAAACAGCCACAATAATTTGTTTATTAATTCAACACATCACTAGGATAACTTAACGCTTCTAACGAACGGAAATGCTTTAATACCACTATTACATCTTCAAAACTGAGTTTTTGGGTCAAAATGAAAACAACGCAACTTGAGATGGCGGCATTTTGATCCTCGGTCATTGGATCCAAATTTCGGTGTTTAGTTTTTCCCGAAATCACTACGAATGAATGAGAGAATGGTTTCATCAAAACGACATTGCCAAATATTTCTCGCTTCTTTGTTCCGAATCCTGTTCTGCCTCTAGTGAATTCGATGATGCGTAAAGCCCAAAGTAATAAAACTAAAATACCAAAAAACAAACAAAAAACCCAAATCAACAAAACCAAAGAAACAACGTTCAGAAGTTCAACGCAAATTTTATTTTACCGGCTTAGAGAGAATTGAGTCATGCTTAAATGAATGACGATTTGGTTACTATCATCGTGTCCTTAATAACCCTCGGTTTAGATGCTCCGAGCTACGTAAACTTAATCATCTAATCACGTTATAACTTCGATAAAAGCCGCGCTGTTAGAAAGCATAATTTCAAGTCTACTTACACGATTCACTACTCCAGGGTATATTTCTCTTATCTCTCTTTCAGACAGCCACTAAACTGAATGAACTACTCTAAACTTAAGAGGAGCTTATCTGTCTTTTCGCGTCGGCATACAAGAACTTTTATCGCACAGTGTGGTCGTCCGGTGCAACAGGCAAGCCGGAAGAAAGAGATGAAATGAGAGATGACAAACAGCCGAAAGCGAGGAAGTTGGTTACGGAACCTCTGATAAACGGGAAATGGGCCCACAAAGAGGGTGCAGTGTCTCGAAACAGCAGTAACTTTAGCACAAAGTAGCAGTTGGTAATTGAATCGTGCTAGTTTACAACCTCCGTTACTTACGATAGTATAAACTTCGTTGAACTACAGTTATTCGAGAAGCAACAAGATAATTACTATTTCCTATTATTTGTTTCAATGAGCAGTGGAAATAAGAAACTATTACCTCCCAAAATGACAGTGTTGAAACTAGGAAGAGACTTCCAAAAACTTTTGTCTTGATTCTAGATCTTTAATGTTAAGAAACATGAACTGATGAAACTTTAGAAGATAAGAGATGAAATTCATTTTAGTTTTTCTGCTACAGACGCATGGTGAAGATTAAGGGGGCTGATAAAATAATAAACTATGAGGTTCTTGAAAGACTGGGTGAGAGGAAAAATCTGACGAATTCCATTATGAAAAGAAGAGTGCAACTTTTTAAGCATCTAGTGAGACACGAGGTCTCCTAAAAACGATTACAGAGATAAACGTGAGCGGCAATAGGGTCAGGCAAAGACCACGTTTGCCGCAAATGGAATGAGTTTTAAAAATGTATGGTCCAGTTGTTACGATCTAATGAAGATGAAAGTGGAGAAATTGGATGAGTAGATAACTTCTGGTAATGGTAGTGAGATAAATGAACGTGGATTTATTCACATTCTGATGTGTTTGGATCTACCTCTCTACTAACAACAGGAGAACATTAAAAAGGTAAGGTAGCACTGAAGTTATGGTATTTACATTCAGAAGTCACACAATCCAGTTTTCGGTTACAAATAGCGAACATAAATTATTAAGAGATTGGTAACTTAGTTATCATCTAACAGTCCTTCAAAGTACTGTCTTGTATCTAATGCCCAGTCCTCATTACTGTTATCTTTATTCAGCTGAGTCCGAAATAAGTTATATATCTAGTATCAGATCCAACGATATTACTTAAAAAATAACATTGGCTGTTTGTAACGTAATTTGTTATTCATTTTATGTTTGATCTCGTGCTCCGGAAGACTAATTCATAAATATCCGTCGTAAGGACAAAATACGATTTTATGTAATTAATGAACAGAGAACCAATAATCAATTATTAATTTCTGAATCCTATCTTTAGTAGCCTGTAACAATCAAACCGTAAGTTATACTGCGATATTTCATCTAGTAATGTAAAACAAGGTTCGCTATTTTATTGTATATATCGAAAATACATTAATTAAACCAAACGCATTTTTACTCTCTATCAATCTTCGTTTTCCCTGAAATATAATTATTTGTCAGACGAAGCATATATTTTTCCTGGTGATTACTCCAAAAAATGTATTTTTCAAGAAAATTATATCAATAATTCAGTCAGATAGATCTTCAAGGTCGACTCGAAACAGCTTCGGCTATTTCCGGTCTTAGACTTGGCCCGCTGTTCAAACGTCCGAAACGAAATAGGCATATGATATTAAGAAAACACCCGCGGGTTGTGACGGGTGTAATACAGCGCAGAGTTAAAACATCGCAGAGCAGTACCAAGCAATGCGTAATGAGATGCATGGAAGGCAGGAAGTAACGGAATAAAGTGAGATTTAGGGCCGATGAGCGGTTCATAACGAGTAATAGCAAGTGTCAAAAGTACCATTAAATTACAGCCGCAAACATAATAGCTGGGCAGCACACTTAGCATTCCGATTGTATTTAGTTAAACAGATTGGAGATATCCCTCAAAATAACAAACCTGGTATTTATAGTAGTAGCAGAGAAAGGTTGAAAACAGAAGTAAACGCAATTTGTTAAGCAAAAAAACATTTTTATTTTCAGCTATTATAGCCACCATTTAAAAAAAAAAAAAAAAAAAAAAAAAAAAAAAAAAAAAAAAAAAGTATAATCTAATAAGAATCCAACAGTCGTTTCTGTGAAGCAATTAGATTATTGCTTTGTTCCAGCTGTTCTTAAAACACTTCTATTTGACGTATTGCCTAAATATCATAACACTTATATTTGTCTGCAAGATCTTTCCACGTTGAACTTTCTTTAAATACACATAGCTAATGAAACCCAGATAATAGAATTACATTGTCTATACTTACAGTTGTTACCCTCAAGTAATCAAAATTTACTTGGTTTTGACAAATTAAACTAAAATGGGACTAAAGAACCACCAAAATAGGGCTGGATGTCAATGTTTAATTTTATGGCGCTAAGGATTTATTCACACTAAAAAGGAAAATTAGAAACAAATCTGTAGTTCAGACACCTGGCTTGTCATTGGTCCAGTACCGCATCCTATAATGAAGGCAGATTTAACCATCAACGTGTTCGCGAAAGCCTACAACAGCAGCAGCCAGCCCTGGCAACAGGATGGTTCGTGTTTCCAATTAACAGCGGCCAGCTACTCGTCAGCAGACACCGCCGCAGGAGAGCCGAGCCCCCATGCAGTCAACATTTCGGTCAAAGAACTCGCGACGGATATCGGGATGCGGTCGGTTAGCATGCAGTAGCAAATCAGCACCCAGACAAGTTTCTCAGACTGGGAAGCACCACTATGATATTGGTCTTATTCCTGACTGAATTTGAAAATAAATCACGTACGATTTGTTACGATGTTCGTAAATATATAACTGTGTTATTCTGTTCATCTTCTAAAGCGCACGATTAGGTAAAATCAATTGTCGCATTAGTACCACAAAGTCTGATACAAACAGCACAGGAATCGATCGAGAAGACTCTACGAGTAAGTAATTAAATTTTCCCCCAATGTGCTTCGTAGGCGAAATAGTGTAGGCTACGGTTTCCTTAAACGCCTTCAGACGATTTTGGTGATGGTTATTATTTTTTTTTCAGCTCTTTACTGTTGATTTCAATAGAGACGAAAGATGCGAAGAAATTTGGGAATTGCTTTTAAAGGAACCATGGAAGCATTCTCCTGACGGGGTTTCAGGAAATAAAACCGAAATCTTGATGACTGGACAGTGGATAAAATCCGGTCCTTCCGAATACCGAGCCCTAGCATTAAGCTCTCACCCACGGAAGGTCGGTCTCTTAAATATTCTGCAAACTGCTTAATCGCTTACTGACCATGGTTTAGTAGTAACTGTAATACAGCTGGCGTCTGCATTCAATAGAGACTTCTGTTTCCTGAAACTCAAAACAAAAACAAAACAACAAAAAAAAAGTATAAAAAGAATAAAGAAATAAAATAATAATAATAAATAAATTTACATAATAGTCTGAAACTCTTGTTATTGAAATCGTTTCTTTATTTTCAAACAATCTCACCGAGCGATATTTAATTCGAAATAAATAATCAGTAGATACAGGACACACAAAGTTAATCACGCCACTATAATGAATTTTCTACCAGTTGCTTTCTTGACTGTTCGGTCCAAAACATTACCTGCCTGTTGCGTAAACAATCCTCAGAAATTCCATTTATGTATTCACACTAAATGAAACCCTAAACATGTCTCCCTGAATAGTTTCATACGGGTTTCACAACACTCGCATTTGTCTTTAATAATTTAATCTTCCTTCCTGGCTATATATTTCACACAGTTTAAAGCGTTTTACTATCTTCTCTGTTGCTTCCTTTAGTGATAAATAAAAATTAAAATCTTTTATATTAAATATCACGCAGTCATACAATTTCCACTCATCTTCCCCACGTGAAACTATCTTTCAGGTTTTGAACCCGACAATTTAAATCTGAATTAAGGCTCCTCTGAATCGAACCTTAATACTACTGAAGTCATATAGCCCTCAACTACATGTTACAAGTGGTCGCACTTTCAGGTACTGGGGTTACGCAAGTCAGACAGTATTCCGAACCCACAGTAATTTCTGAAAGACGTTACGAAACAAACCAAAACTCGGCCAAACTTCACTTTTATCTTTCTCACTACTATTTGAGTAAAGAACATTTACTCCGCACATAAACGATGAACGAATGCAGCTGGCAATGCAAGCCGATATTAATTTCAAGTAAAAACTTAGATCCGCTCCGTTTTACCACATCTAGAGCGACAGTACGACCCCTCTGAACGCTAAATGACGAAAGGCCTCCATATTGACCTCTGAACTCTACTTACACACTTTCTCAACTTTCTCTATCCAGTGCAACTTAGCTGACATATCTTCCACAAAGCCCTTCTGGTGCGACAGATCCCCCTAACGACATCTCCAAACATTGCGTCATGTACTAAATACACCAAACATGACTCAAAATTCATGAAATAAAGTCCTAAAATCAGTCCTAAGTAACCTTGCAACCAGCATCTAGTGCCATGGAGACTCTAATCATAGTCAATGAGCAGAACAATCGTAGCTAAATCAAATAGGGAGCTGTAATTAATGTAGCAATGTTTTGTTTGTAAATAAATTACTTTAGATACTTATGAAACTTTATCAGTGTTGTACGTGTTGCATCGAGGAAATAAAATAAACGTACTTCTGTGTCTTTACTGATTGTGTAACGAAGTTAGTGTTTAAATCGTATGTCTGCAGTGAGAGGAGTAATTGCAGTGAATCTCGCTGTGGGATGTTGACTCTGCGCGTGGCTCTCCTGATTGAGCTGTGCCTAGCAAGGCTTGCTCGCCTGTCTTGCCGCTGCCGGTCCCAGAGCGCTTCGCGGAGTAACGAACCGTTCCGCCTACCATCGCAGAGCGGAGGCCGTTTCGCCATTAGGAAACCTTTTAAAAGCAACACGACGGCCAAGCCAGAGGCGAACAGCGAAAAGAGGCCAGATTCGGTGCTGCTCTCCGGCGGAAACGTACGACGCGATAGACAAGATACTGAATGATAGTTACCGAGGTTAGCATGCTCCCTGTGTAAGCCACGCTTTCATTTTCTACTGCTTCCCGAAATTAGAATTTGTGCTAGTCCCCCACACATGGCACCAAAACATTTTATATATATATATAATATCGATTGTGGCGTTTTGGAGCAGTTGGTTTTAGGCTTTACACTTCGTCGACGTCGATATATTTGGAAGAGGGAAAGCACTGGTGTCAAGAAACGGGAAGGAAATTGACCACGTCCTTTCTGAAGGAACAATTCCGGCATTCGCCTCTAGTGATTTGGGGAAACGATGGGAAACCGATTCCTCCCGAATGTAAGGCCATAACGTTACCACTACCCACTTGATTTAAATCGAATAGAACAAATAAGTTTGTGAAGGTAAAAGACAGGAATCAAAGTGAGATTTTTCGCAAAATTGTATGTTCCTAAGCGAAACAGTGAACAGAGTACCAGTTCTACTTTAATGCATTCTCTGAAGGATCTCAAAGGCCATACAAATATCGCTACCTATTGAAAAGCATAAATTTAATGTATGAGAAACGTATTTTTTTTACTTTTTTTTTACAATTTCATTCCTTCCTGGTGAAGCCTGAGAGACGGGCTGCTGGAGGGTCTCGAGGACCCTTTTCAGCCGACTAACCTAAAGGGGGGGATGAAAGTTGGCCGTGGCCTTATACGGAACCATACAGAATTCGCCTTGAGTGATAGGAAAACCACGGAAAAACCCAGTCAGGATGGCCGAACCGAGTTTCACCTCCGTCCTCCCGAATGGCAGGTAGTAGTGCGAATCCGCACTACTTGAGCGTCGGTGAGAAATGTATCGTGACCTGGGTATAATTTATAATTATAATGGCATATAACTGCCTGAGAAAAAGAACAGATAGAGCGATAGCACGTCAGGAATAATCATGCCGCAGATATCGGTTTCTCTTCAGAACAGTAAAAGCTGTCACGCCCACTCTGTAATTTTCGTTTCACTCTTTTCGTTTTACTTTTTTTCCCCAATCTTTCTTGAACTATGAAAGTCAGAATATACAATTCACCTTCGTTACTTTCTTGATTGACTTAAGGACTGCGAAAGGTTGAAGCAGCTATTAAAGAAATCAAACTGGAACTTTCTGATTCTAGTTTATAAACTCCATAGTAACAGGATCGAACTGGTATTCTCTTAACGGGTACTGGCCATTAATATACCATCGGCAGATTGTCTACATTCATTTAGACGGAATGTGTCTTTAAAATCACTTCATAAAATTAGGATCACGGCTACAGATGATAAAAGTCATTTACAAAACCATATTTATTTTATACCCAGAATTGAAAGGCCAGTCCTTCTTACACTGTAATGCAAAGAATATTTCATTCTATGCAATCCAAGATTTTTATTTGCTTACAGTGTTCAGTATCCCTCAAGGATACTACTTCTTTAATGCAAGTGTTCTACACATTATTGACTTAGCTCGCATAAAACACTAACTGCTTTTCAGAACTGATATTGCTCGTTACACATTATTTTATCCACCTCATAAGAGAGAGTGATTTATATATACAGGGTGTTACAAAAAGGTACGGTCAAACGTTCAGGAAACATTCCTCACACACAAACAAAGAAAATATGTTATGTGGACATGTGTCCGGAAACGCTTACTTTCCATGTTAGAGCTCATTTTAGTTTCGTTCCCATGGCCCCCACGCTCTCCTGACCTCAACCCTCTTGACTTCCATTTATGGGGGCATTTGAAAGCCCTTGTCTACGCAACCCTGGTACCAAATTTAGAGACTCTTCGTGCTCGTATTGTGGACGGCTGTGATACAATACGCCATTCTCCAGGGTTGCATCAGCGTATCAGGGATTCCATGCGACGGAGGGTGGATGCATGTATCCTCGCTAACGGAGAACATTTTGAACATTTCCTGTAACAAAGTGTTTGAAGTCACGCTGGTACACTCTTTGGCAAAAAATTGACTGTCCGCGCCTGAGTCTAAGTCCCTTATTTCGCACAATGTGGCATCATTGCGCGTATTCAACTCAGCGCCATCTGTTATTCATTTCCTTAAGTCAAGCCTCGAACAAAGCAGGAAGACTCCGCCTTATTAAAAGACGCTCTTCACATAGAAAACATCGCAGATGTGATCATAACCCTCGCCGCGCCCAATAAGAAAGCGATTAGCTTAATCTACATGTACGTGGCTAAAACTAAAGGCATAATATAAATAAAAGAGCACCATTACTCCATGTAACTGGCTAAATTAGCCTAAGGCTAAAGCCAAAAAAAAAAAAAAAAAAAAAGAAGACTCCGCCCGCCCATTGACGATTCTTCTTGGTAGTCCATTTATCATTCCCCACATTTCAGTAAAAAGCTATTGACCGATCTCGAAACAGGTAACGCATTTTCCTGTCCCTGCATTGACTATAATATTAGCCAAGATATCGCCGACCATACCTCAATCGGACGAAATTCGGTTCCAGCTACACTTTTCTTAAATTCTGATCGTGAAACATATCGTTAAAGTTGTAATTAACAAGATTGCAATAAAGCGCAGTAAAAATGAGGTTCATTTATACATTTTATTCCAAATAATTAGCGTAAAATTATAACGATATTTATTTATATATTGATGTGGCTAATTAGTTGCAATAATGCAACACATAATGGGGTGTGTGGTCCGAGAAGTGGGTGTAAATGTTCAAAGATCCAGAGTTTTTAGTTCTACAAAACTATTGAAACGATTATAAAGAGATTATTTCGGATAATTGTCTAATGCCAGTTGAATGTAACTGACTTCCGAGGCAGGATAAGGTTGTTTACCCACTGCACGAGTCGTCTGTGAACATGAGCTCCGTTTGCTTGTGGCTAACCATCTAGTCTTGTAAACGCGTGGTCCTCGGTTCGAGTCTAGTTTTTCCAATTATTTTTTTGCATTTATTTTAAACAAGTCGAACCTACAACTGCGTTATTCGTAAAATATAACATCGACTCTTACCTGTTTGCGTCAGGACATAACATACTTAAGGAAAGACTCGTAACTGAGTGCTTCTTAATAAACTGCACACGTAACTATGAAAGCTTTCACAGAGGTAACACTGAAAGAAATCTTCTCGGGCTTCAACATCGTAGAAATAGTGTCGTGTGGTTACGTTAGGTGGACTATAACGAGTTCGCACCATCTTCAAGGAGACGAAAAACTAAATAATATTACTATACCAATTTCTTATTATGCGTCTGGATTTACGATTCGTCGACTTCTAAGTCATTAAAGGTGGAAAGGGAATGGAGACAAGGAATGGGAAGGAATTCGGACCATGGGTTTTGGAAGAAATAATCCCGCCATTCACACGAAGTGACTTGGAGAAACGAAGGAAAATCCAAATCTGGATAGCCGGATAGGGATTCAAACAAGCTTCCTCTCGAATGCGGAGCCATAGCGTTAACGCTCAGCCATTAGGTTCAGTTTTTCAATATCTTTCGTATTTGATCTATGATGCCGTCCATAAAATTATTTAAAAAAATCTATTGAAAAGTTAAAAATCGTAAATTAAAATATATGTGCAGAAGTGAGTTCATCTGATGAGAGCGGGGATATCAAAAAAATCTCTGAAATCAGAAACGCAATTCAAATTTCATTTTCTCTCTCTCTACTCTTTTCGCCCCTCTCTCTTTTTTTAATTTTTTTTGCTAGGGCTTTACGGCTCGGCGACAGAAAGGTCATTAGAGGCGGGATCGGATTGGGGCAAGAAACGGGCAGGAACTCGGCCATGGCCTTTTCAAGGAAGCATCCGGGCGTTCGCCTGGAGTGACTTGGGGAACCATGGAAAACCCAGATCTGGATGCCCGGACGCGGATTCAAACCCGCGCCCTCCCGAATACGAGGCCAGAACGTTAACCGTTCACGCACCACACCCGGTACTTTTTTTAAATTTTAGCAGCTATCAAATTCAAAGTGAATATAAGCTCCCTCTTATATGGAAGATATTGTCATATTAATCCCGTTGTTTAATGAAGTAGTATTAAACCAAAAATGACCAGCAAAATTGATTGGTTTGCTAGTAACCAAATAGATAACATTTCAGTCTTTTCGTAGATATGTTAAAAAAAAAAAATTCAATTCACATTCTAATTGAGCAAAGACCTCAGACCGGATGCCTAAAACTACAGAAATTTGCAGTCTAAATGAAATTTGGTAAAATAAGAAATTTCAATGTAGTTATGATGTAATTCTCTATAATATTTTCTCATTTTTTTTTCAAGTATGTCTTTCAGTAAAGATTAAGAGGTAGTTGGAATGAAATTATCACGCTGAGCAAATAACACAGCTAATTGTTACAAAATTTTATAAATCGGCAGTACTACTCTCCGCAGCTAGAGTGTAATTCTAAAATATATAGTAGACGGAAACGTAGTGTTTACAAAGCGTATAATACTGGTTTCCTTGTTCCTTGCCACACTGACATTCCCGCACTGAATTTCAATTTTATGCCTCAGTTTTCCTCCTACAATGTTCTGATTGAATGCCTATAAGACTTTGCAATATTTAAACTTACAAAAGAAATTGTTGCTCGTCATTCGGAGACAGACATTATAATGTAAATTATTTGGGTTGGAATAAAATATACAGTAGCTACAGTTTGAATTTTGAAAAAACCGTGCGGCAAGAGAATCAATTCTTATCACCGATCAAGAAAAACAAAGTTACTTTCATAGCGTTTGTTGATTTAGAAAAAAAAAAGCTGTTGGTGATGTAAGGCGGGACAAAATGTTCAAACTTTTTTAAAAAAGTCAGGTCTTACGTATCGAGATAGAAAAATATTTTATAAGTGATATAAGAAGTGGCTATAATAAAAGTAGAGAATCATGAGAGTCACCAATCAGTTGAAAAGTGTATCAGATATGGTTGCAGTTCATCCTTACTAATATTCAACTTATATGTGGGAGGAAGCTACAAAAGAAGTAAAAGAGGAATTTGAATGTGGCTTCATGAAAAAGTAGTTTCAAATATTGCCCCAGGAACCAGAGGGAACTTTTTAAAACCTGTATAGCACCTTATGGTAACGAAGCATGGACTTCAGGAATGCCTGAAAGAAGGAAAATTGAAGCATTCGAAATGTGGTGCTATAGGAGGATGCTGAAAATTAAGTGGACAGTTAAACCACGAAAATTAATATGTTTTGGAAATGATGGCTGACGAAAGAAGTTTGTGGAAGAATCGTACACAAAGAAGAAACAGATTCGTGGGTGGTTTTTTAATACATTTGGGATTGGTTATGTATGAAGCAGATAACGGTGGACGTGTTTTAAGAGAGGTGTTTTGAGATGAAGGGGATAGTGCAAAATAAGAAGGGATGGTGGTTTATATCAAACCAATCGAGAGACTGACGACAGTAAAATAAGAGATGAAATAAGACAGAAGGTGCCGGCCGATTGAGACCTACTCCCCCGAAACACATCGATGGGGCCGACAGCTTAACGTCCAAATCCGGCGGACGAGTCACTGTCAGAAGTTCCATACGGCCGCTCGGTAGCGTAGGGGCTAGAGTGCTAGCTCTGCGTGCCGAAGGCCGCCGGTTCGAATCCGGCCGCGGGCATGGATGTTAAGTGTTGTATGTCTGTGTGAATGTCCTGTCCGTCCTGTGGCGTCAATACACTGAAAGCAATTAAATCACCTTGAGCTGGCTGTATGGCCTCCGTTGCCAAATGCCATTAAAAAAAATAATAAAAAAATAAATAAAAAAAAGTTCCATACGCGCTACAGAGAGGTTTCGGATTTAAACCAGGACTTTCGTGCACCATCTGATAATTAGTAATAATGCACCGCCACCGAAACATGTCCTAGTTCTAAAAAGTTCTTCAACCACCGGAGCTCAAATCAGGTGAGGCCGTATCTGACGCCGCGCATCATCACGGAGCTATAATGACCCGAAACGAGGAAGTTGGCTATAGAAGTGTAGCATTTAAAAATCAATCTTTCACCTCCGTCACATGCTGTTTGGTGCAGACGCGTAAATTCCAATTGAGGTAGCTGACTCAATCTCATACCACTGCGGCGCAAGACAATCTTCTTATATCTATCACCTTAGTAATATATGAATTTTATGAGCGGAACAGAATATAAAGCATCCGGCATCTTTAATTCCTTTAATTTATAGCTGCTAAAAATAGAAAAAAAGGGAGAGGGGTTGAAAATGAGAAAGAGAGACAGAAAAACATAAATTTGAATTGCGTTTCTGATTTCAGAGATTGTTTTGAAAACTCACCCTCTCATCAAATTATCTCACTTCTACCGACATTTTATCATTTACGATTATTAACTTTGCTTTAAGTAAATTTTTAAATAATTTTATGGATGTAATCGTAGGCCAAATACGACTAGTAATGAAAAAAGTTAAGATAATGGTGTCGCATTCGGGAGGAGACGGCTTCGAATACCTCCATCTATCGAGATTTGGGTTTTCTTTGGTTTCCCCAAATCACTCCAGGCAAATGGTGGTATAGTTCCTTTAAAAAGCCAAGGCCGAATTTCTTCCAGTTCCTTTTCCGCAGTCCTTCCCCGCCTCTAACGACCTCGACGTTAACGAAACGTAATGCCATAAGAAGGAAAAAAAATTGAATGGGAAGGAGTCATTGTTAGTCCGGTTAATGCAAGCTGCGACCACAACAACTACTACTACTACAGCTACTGTAAAACACTGAAAAAACTCAGAAAGTCAATTCAGAACCGAAGAAGCCGAAATGTAAGCAAGGAAGCAAGCATTGTTCACGACAGAGCTGGTCCACACCGTCGCTCTTCTGCAAAACTTTGGTTGGAAAATAATCACCCACCCACCATACAGTTGCAGACTTGGCCCACAGTGACTACCACCTTTTCCTAAGCTGCGAAAATATTTGACCGACTTAGATATTAAAGATGAAGTTCAATGCTTGCTCAAAGACATGAGGCGAGCATACATTCTTTTTCCTTTTTTGCTTATGGTTTTACGCGTTGTCGACATCGAGGTCATTAGAGGCGTGAAAGGAGTTGTAGCAAGGATTTCTCCAATGGCCTTTTAAAGGAACCTTTCCAGTATTCACATAGAGTGATTTGGGGAAATCATTGAAACCCAAATCTGGATGGCCGGACGAGGATTAGAACCCGCAACCTCCCGAATGAGAGGCCAGCGCGTCAGCTCTTATTCCACCACGCTCCACTATTTTTATAAACTGTCACCGCATCTACAAAAATGCGTGTGCCGAATTGTGAAGATGCAGAAAAATAGATGATTGCTCAATCTTTCCAAAAGAGCCGATCGTGATAAATTATTACGTGTTATTTAGTGTTATAAAGGTATTCTTCTTGGCCGAAGGAAACAGGAAAGTTGGCACTTACTTCCTGTTAGAGGTTGCCACAACTACTTCTTCCAGTGTTGCCACGATTTCTGACTTCTGGCAGTGCTGTGGTAATTTCCTGTTCAAGGAAACGTATCTTACAGCTAGGCGGTATCAAGAGAACAGACACATTCCCGAAATAGAAATTTACTTTCCTTCCCCGTCTATCTATCTTATTTTTATTTGACTGATTATTTATGTTATAACAGTTTGATTCTTTATATAGATCATCATTAACTATTCAACTTCAAATGTTGTATCTTTATATATATATGTTTACTTTTATTATATAATGGACGAAGTAGGTTTCAGCGTAAGGCAAAGTAGCTGAACGGATAAGCATTGGCCTACGGAGGTGACGTTACTGGGTTCGTTCCCACCTCAAGTTGAGTATTTTTACATTGACTATCCCCTTCTCACTTGTTGTAAAATACATATCATATATGTAAAAGTGAACATTATTATATTTTACATCAAATTGTTTAAAAACAAACTCCTATGAAAATATTTTTTGTTTAGTTCATAGGCCACATTATGGAGGTTAAAGGTGTGTTTGTGAATTTAAAATATTGTTCATCCAATATAATGTGACGAGTTTAGTTGACTTTAGTTCCGTAAATGGGAGAGTGTGATTGGAGTTGTTGCTGTAGAGTTTCTCACTTTTTCTGTCAAAGATACAATTGTTTAACGCTTTTTTTCCTGTGATTTTAATTTATTGTGAGTTAAGCCTTTTTAATTGAAAATGTCTTTGTAAGGCATCAGGAAAAATAGCGTTCGACAAAAAAATCATGGATGTGCAATCAACAGCCTTGGAGGCTCAGTACTTGCTTACAATTGAAATTTTCATTCAGGCGTAACACGTCGCAGCAATACAACTGGTAACAGATATTTTACTGTGTTTGTGTAAAACTCCAAGAATAAACCCTGTTTGCGAAAATTCAGGATCAGTATGGAGTCATAGTGACTTATTCACGTGATAGCTCAAAGAAAAGGTAAGTGTCACTAATGCTGGAAACTGTTGGTAACTGATGGTGCTGCCGTAAGGCTAGAATGAGGAAATACCTCAAGTGCTGAGTATTTATGGAGTTATAAGATCAATAATTAGTGAGAAATTGGCATTAACAAATCTTATTTAGGAATATAGGGTTATCCGTTCTGTTGAAACGATCGTTAAAAACCATAAATTACGCATATTAATGCTAATGACTTCAAGGCAATATTTCATTGCCAGTTGCCCACGTGTCATTTATGTAATTAGTACCGAACATGAGACAAAATTGTCCGCGACGTGTTCTTGTTTTGCGAAATAACTTGCAACAGCCCAAGTGATTAAAGATTTTGATGGTATTTCTCCTGATGTCTTGATGGGATTTATCATAATAAATGCCGCAACATGATTTTAAAATAACAGAAAAAAATAGTTTCTTTGACATTACAAGTGAGAAACTCTACAGCAACAACTCCAATCACACTCTCTGCCTTTACGGAACTAAAGTCAACTAAACTCGTCACATTATATTGGATGAACAATATTTTAAATTCCACAAACACACCTTTAACCGCCAATGTGGCCTATGAACTAAACAAAAAATATTTCATAGGAGTTTGTTTTTAAACAATTTGATGTAAAATATAATATGTTCACTTTTACTATATGATATGTATTTTACAACAAGTGAGAAGGGATAGTCAATGTAAAAATACTCAACTTTGAGGTGGGAACGAACCCAGTAGCCGTCACCTCCGTAGGCCAATGCTTATCCGTTCAGCTACTTTGCCTTACGCTGAAACCTACTTCGTCCATTATATAATAAAAGTAAACATATATTATATAAGATACAACATTTGAAGTTGAATAGTTAATGATGATCTATATAAAGAATCAAACTGTTATAACATAAATAATCAGTCAAATAAAAATAAGATAGATAGACGGGGAAGGAAAGTAAATTTCTATTTCGGGAATGTGTCTGTTCTCTTGATACCGCCTAGCTGTAAGTACGTTTCCTTGAACAGGAAATTACCACAGCACTGCAGAAGTCAGAAATCGTGGCAACACTGGAAGAAGTAGTTGTGGCAACCTCTAACAGGAAGTAAGTGCCAACTTTCCTGTTTCCTTCGGCCAAGAAGAATACCTTTATA